>OY829515.1:611264-717017 GCA_963691665.1 Clepsis dumicolana | reverse complement strand
CACCATTTTTCAAACTAGTAATAGGCTAACTAATAGACAAAAGCGTGATAAAAACAATGAATTAAGTATTGTTTTGCAAAACATCTATAACAAGCAATCTAAATTCATTAGAACTGAAAGTGTGAATGAAAGCGACGTGCTTGTCAGGGTTCAAGTTTAAACTACTGACGTAACGTTGAATAATCATTGGATCATAATTGCTGATAATTTAGTTTCTAATCTGAACTGACTTCAGATCACTCGTTATTATAAGTTGAGGTGATTGATGGCCTTAATTACACAATGGTGTGTGAAAAAGAAAATGGATGACATGAGAAAAAACCTTAGAATAATCTCAAAGTTCCATGGTTAAGATATCAGAAATAGTAGTAATTTTGTTGATTTGTTTGTAGTTCGATCACGCGTGAACTGATGTAAATTTGGCAGAGATTTTGCATACTAAATAGATCATGACCTAGAGATAGACGAAGGATATTTTAAACCCAGAAAAAGCTTATGATATTTACTAATATGCAAAATATTATGCAGACGGAGTCACGTGCAACCGTTATTAATCATTAAATAAATATGATAACATTGCTAAAAGCTTTTCTATGCCAAAATTATGATTAAAACGACAAAACGAAACATTTGCATAAAACAACAAACAACGCAAAGTATTGACATACAACGATCGTGCAAATATTGATCGTAATCCACCGGTGTATTACCGTAAAGTAATGACTCATCTAACTTTACTTAACTTTACTTAACCTAAGCTTGACTTATGACTTCACACGAATCCGTTACAGATTGAAGAATCGATTTATTTCAACCTAGATTGAGAAAGTTGTGTAAATAATATTTCGAAAAGCCGAAATATCTTAAATGTAGTGCAAGATTGTCTAATAGGTGAATGTTGAGGACATTATCTCAATTCGTTCTTCTGCTGAATTTTGTTAAGTTAAGTGTTGAAATGTTAAGAAAATTAAGTTACTTAATCGATTTTATAAAATTCTACTGCATCGCCATTTCATCACCGTGGGATCTTTCCGAAAGCGCTGGTAGACTAAAAACAAACCTAAAAGAGCATTCAACTACCTGTTCGCTTTTTTTTTTATTTTGATTTATTTTAATAATTCGTTCGTATTTTTTATATATTTTTTACTAAGACTGTCTACTAAATTACTAGAAAGAGATAACTAGTGTGTTAAGAGAAATGCCGGTCGGGGCAGATGTTTGTATGTTGAATATGAATGTTTGTTCTCGGGTCTTGGATGTTTAATGTGTATATAAGTATGTATTTATCTATATAAGTATGTTTATCCGTTGTCTAGTAGGTCAATTTTAAATAAAGTTTTTTGTATTTATGTATGTACCAGGGACTCTTCAATAGAACCTTGTGCGAAGTCCGTCCGGATCGCAACCACCATTGTATACGTATTTGACTTATTCTTAGCTTAGCTTACACCACACAAGGAGATGTCATTGAACTCAAGTTCGATTCCTTCATCATCTCACGCGACTACTTCCCTTAAACTTGCTTTCTTTAATGTTTACATAATGTGATTTCTCCAAGGTCGCTCGCGGACCGGTCGCAGACTGCGCAGGCACATGACCTACGCCGGTTTCGATTTCTACGGCTGGATGCCGTTAGGTGTGATTGAGATCTTGATGTGATGATATAGCAGTCAGCTTTTAGTACATTAATAAAAAATATATGCAAAAATAAAAGATTTTGTATAGGTTACTTTGTGGTCGCATTATCATCAAACCGGGTCGACATGCACCGACCTGGCCCCTATTTCACCAACTTTACATTTGTCAGTTTTCAATGACAATTCGGTGTCAATTACTGACAAGAGAAGCTTTTGTTTTAACACGCTTCATTTTGGCAAAGAAAGAAATGTAGATCAAATTGTCATTGTAAGCTAACAATTGTAACGTTGGTAAATTACGTGTAAAAGAGCATTCAACTGCCTATTTGCTGAATAAAATTTTGATTTTGATTTTGATTTTAAAATGGTGGCCTAGGTTAAATGGGCCTGTAGTCAGTCACAGAAAACTGTTTGTCCGAATTTTTCGAATCAGGCGTTACTTTGCGGATTCCATGAACTAAAAACAATTGATTGATTGATTGAATAACAATTGCTATTAAAACGGAGCTATCCTTAGCTGATGCAGAAAAATAAACAATCAAAGCTCAATTAATGTTCTTGGTCTTGCAGCTATTAACTTAAGTCTTAGTTAAAACTGCGATCTTATTGGAGTGCTCTTTTCTGTGCTTGTAGGGTTAAGATTCCTTTCGATACTCATATCGGTGAACAGAAGAGGCTTATGAAACTTAGGTGACTTCGTTCTTTTTTTTTTGAGTGAACTTCATCTGTTATAATAAATGGTAAAAACAATTCAAATTACAAAACTAGCTATAAATAATTAAAACAAATAAAACTAATCTAAATCTAAATATGGCCCCCGTGGCATGGTGTCCAAAAGACTGGCGGCCCCGTTGAACAGCGATGCTGATTCGCTGGGAGAAATAGCTGCCAGCCCGTTGGTCGCCAGTAGCGTCGACCAGGCGCTTTTTTAAATCTCTAAAAAAAGCGTGCGCACCGGGACCCCATGGACCCAGGGTCTCTATTCCTGCACCAACGAAATGATATGCGGAACTGAGACCCTGCTTTTTGTTTTCGGCCGCTTCCGCCGCCGCGCCAGCTTTGTTAATGGTTCCGTGGAGGTGAGACGGGGCTAAGGTGTCGACACAAGTCGCATCCCAGACTAAGTCCCGACCCATCTTCCACGGAATCAAAGACATACCATCCGGCCTATGGCCATCGTTCCGTGCAATGCCGCTTGGCTCTAAAATGGCCGGCACGTTCGCGGTGGCTAGAGACCGGCGGATAATGTCGTTAAGCGCAGTATGACGGGAAAAGCGGCCGGCGCTCCTTTGGCAGGAAAGTCCATGGTGACCCAATAGATCGACATCTGTACCACAGAGGCAACGGTGTGGTGAGCACAACTTGACGCCCAGCCTCAGACCTACGGCAATCCTCAAGGTTTCTGGCTCTAGGAAAGTTCCGGTGTTGGCAGCAGGGTGAAGCCAGTCTCCGGATTCCTTCTTTCCTACAGCCAAAAGCCTTGCACGGTCTGGGCCTGAGCTAGAAGTAAGAATTTCCGAATAAGTTAATTTAATCAAAACGTCGTCCCAGCTCCTTTGAAAATTTGGATGAGTGGGAGGATTTTGACCCGGACAAGCCAAAAGCCAAGCGTTCCTAGCGTCGGTCAAACCCGTCGTCTCGTAGTTTAGAGGAAGGTCCTTTAGGATTTTACCTGCGAGATTGGACGTGCTGTGGGTAGATGATAGGAAAGCTGGCAAAGCGACACTGGAAATTTTGCGGATCCCTAATCCACCATATCTGATGGGAAGGGATGCCTGGGACCAAGATTGCTCGCTGAGTTGAATGTTGAGAATAGATTCCAAAGAGGTTTTTAAGAGAGAGTCAATTGGAATTAGGGAGTTTTGGTGTTTCCAAAAGGGGCAACAGCGAAGCAGATCGGTAAAATTGGGGACAAAAAGGCAAAATTTTAAAATAGTAATGGCGGGATGAGCGCTGATTTCGAGCTGCCGATCTGTACAATTTTGGAATTTTTAAACTGATTTAGCGATAAGGTCTGGAATGGCATCTTCATAGATTGGTGACCCTAAGAGGCTTAGGCTTTGCTTGTTAAGAATTTTGATGTTTGGGCAAAGAGCATTAAAACGTTGGACAAGGTCTGAAGTATTGTTAGAGTTGCTCATGTACAGTTCGCATTTATTAAAATTTAGATCTAACCCAATAGTCTTAAATTTGTTTATAATTTCCGAAAGGTCTGATAGTATCGTATCTGCATCGCCTCCTAGAGTCCCGTCATCTAGATACCACACGTTAACTTTGGACTGTTAATTTTGAATGATGGGGTTAATTGCTAAGCTGAATATGGCTGGTCCGTTCTTTACTTTTTACAAACCAAGTAAGTACAATATTTTTCAGTTTGCGCTAGCATTGGCATATTCACTACCTGTCTTTCCGTTCGTTGGTCTATGGTTTCTAAGACCATAAACAGATTAACCAGTTTCAATGCGTTTTCATCACATTACTTTCCTGTATGGGCTGGTTCTTAATGATGTCTGATCAAATCAGTTTGAGAAAGTATTCTCATTTGTTGTCTTTATTTGCTTCAACTTCTAAATCATGCTCTTCGACATAGTCATCAAGATCTTTATTTAATTTTTATGATTTTGGTACCTTATACCATGATTTTGAATTTGAAATCTTTACTTTATGTACAGGCATAGACACTGGCAATGCTCTTAATTTTATCCTCCTTAAATGTCGCGTTCCTTTAATAATAAGTGCTGTAGTTAGACTCACCAGTCACGGTACCACTCATTTTGTATTAATCGTAACACAGTAGTGGGAGAGCCATACTGTAGCTATTTGCTGCCGTACGAATATGCCGGCTCATCCGGGGAAGTACCACCCTCTCGCAGAAAATAGGAGTGAATCAACAGCACCCCTGTTACGTTCCGTTCGGTCAGTGAGAGTGCCGGAGGCCTGATCCTTCCCTTTACTCTATCCTTATTCCTCCTTAAAGGTCGGCAACGGATTAGTGACTCTCTTGGGGTTGCTGGTTCTCATGGGTGGCGGTGAGCGCTTACCATCAGGTGACCTTCTTGCTCGTTCGCCTCAATTTTTCAATAAAAAATAAAAAGTAGTGACATCTACACCTATTCTTTTTCAGTGAAATAAACGGATCACTCACGTATGTCAGTCGAGTATAGCTCGACATGTTTCGGACTAATCCGTAGTCCTTCCTCTGGGAGCACACGCCACGCCGGTGGCGAGACGTAAACTGCGCGCCGCGGCTCTGCTCGCGCGGCTGCTCGGCGCAGCTGACGGCGGCTCACACCCTCAACTACCCTCGTTTTCATCGTCATTTTTATTATTGTCAAAAGTGGATGGTGTATTCTTTTTTCTTTTGAGTTTATAGAGATGTATTGTGTATCAGTATTAGGTAGGTGGTTAGGATATGCGTGTATAGCTAGCACGGTCAATATTCTTCGTAGATTTGCTCGCCGGCACACATAACTTGTACACAATGCGTCATACCACGCGTTTAACTGAGTTATGCGTTCGATGCCCTATGATGTAACTAAAGTGTTGAACGGTAATTCATTTTGTTTGGTTCAGTATGCTCTACATTGTTGCTACCTTAGATTTTCACTTGCTTCTTTCTTTTGTTAACTTGCGAAAGAGAGTTAGAAATTGGGGACTTGTGTGTCTTTATTATATTGTAGTTTGTCTGCTCTAAGGTAAACGTTATTGAAGATGAGAGCTGTTGGAGCTGTGTCGGGCATTAGGGCATTAACCTTATAGATTTGCGGGTGGTAGGACCTTGTGCGAGGTCTGTCCGGATCGCTACCACCATCTTAAGTAGCAGTAATTGCTCTGTTCTAGTGTTGAGAGTAAGACAGCCGAGAAAATCACGAGCACAATTGGCATTTTATATTAGCCCTCTAGGTAGGCAACGCATTTGCAATCCCTCCGAAGTTGCGGGTGTCTGGGCAGCGGTGACCACTTATGATCAGGTGACCCACACGCAACGGTGATATTCGGCAACGGACTAGTGACTCTCTTGGGGTTGATGGTTCTCATGGGTGACGGTGATCGCTTACCATCAGGTGACCCGCTTGCTCGTTTGCTGCCCTCTTTCAATGAAATATAAAAACATATTCCAGCAATCATTATTCGTAACGTTGCTTATGCTTTTATCTGTAACGCTATTTCTTCGTCACCATTGTAATAATTCTGTTTACAATGTATTGATTTAAACTTTCGCGATTTTCACACATTATCATGATACAATGTCTGATATAATTATCAGGTATTATTATTATTATTATCTGTTTACAATGTTCCGTAACGAACTTACTCATGAACTCTACTCTTATGTTATTTAGAGCACAAATTTTATAATTTAGTTGTGGCGTTAAAATTTTTAGGCAGATATCCGCTATCTTTTTTGCTTTTAGTAACTCCCTCAGTGTCTTGACATAATTATCTGTACCATATCTTAAATAGGATCATGTAATTCGCGGACAATATTTATTTCTGACGGGTTCATTAACTTTGACCTCTTACAGGTTAAAATTTAAAAAGAAGAAGTGGTCCCAAGTTCAATAGCACTTGTTTCTTCAATCCATAAGGCATTTACTTCATTTCACTTTTCAAAGCGAAGCAAAGAAATTGATTCAAAAGAAACGTGGGTTACGAAAGGCTGAGAACTTGTTCGGACGTAACAGTTTGATAGCATCTTAACATAATTCTACATTTGAATTAAAATCGAAAGTCGAAAAACTGGACGCGAGTGAATTATAATTATGGATACGGATATGGTTTTTGATTAGGATGATTTGGGTATCGAATTATCGACTGCAAAAAGTAATTAAAACGTGATGGGAAACGTTTATGAGATGGTTAAGCAGTCATGATCAACGTCAGCGGTAATCATTTCAAGGTAATTAGAGATGTACCTAAAATAAAACAGAAAGTTGACAAGGTAGCAAAGTCAGCGTAGTAAGTATTTTAAATAACAATCATGTAAATACCTCTTCATAACATCATTTGAAAACAGTAATTACTCTTGATCATTCTACCTATGTCGGTAGCTCTCCAACAAGATGGAGCGACGACCTGGTAAATATCGCGGGACCGCGGTGGATGCGGAAAGCACAAGACCGGTCTGAGTGAAGAGCCGCGGGGGAGGCCGCCGGCCAGCAGCGGACGTCTTTCGGCTGACATGATGATGGTGATCCTTTGGGGAGGACTCCAATAGAGAGATCTACTGTCTCCAGGCAGATGTTATGCCAGGGAACCGAAGTCCGAAAGAAGAGAGTTGGAAGTTGTATTTATGCAACCGCCTTGAGTAACTTCGTTAGCGCGATGTAGAATAGTGACGTAGAACAGTGACGTCACTCGCTTGTGGCACTAGGGTCGCTACAATCCTATCTAAACTAACAAACTTCGCTCTCATATGCACAGACTTCTGAATCATTCAGATTTTCTAAATCATTTACTAACTTTGGTTTACACCACGCATACAGTACGCAACACGGAATGTCAGGGATCCAGGTTCGAATTTCGCTTTTAATCATATTTCCTAGTTAAAGACATTATACAAGATCTGATTTAAAGTTAGTTTCTTTTTAGTTCTTTAGTCTTTAATAAAGCCATTCCCAACGAAGAATAGAATATATTAAACGGAAACAATAAAACGGAACCATTCCTACTAGTCGTTGTTTTTGCTGATCGTGAATGGAACGCGGAACGCACGCGTTTACAGCTTTTTGTTCCCACATAGGATGCGCGGGCGCCGACAAAGCTGCCGGTGATTGGGTAAGATGAGAAATAATGGTGGAGATGAGTTGATTTTGAGAAATTATTGAACTTATATAGCGTAAAACATGAATTAGTCATCAATGTAATAATTATGATTCAGACTCCTATTCACCAACATTACAAATGCCATTTTACAATGACAATTTGATCTAAATTTCAGTGCCAATTTTTTTTTCATTCGATAATTTGAACCGCACTTAAACTAATCTGTTAACCAACTAAGAAAAGTTGAAAACCCCCGACATTTTCATTTTAAACTTCTATATTTCAAAAACGGGTCAACCGATTTTATTGAAACTAAGCTAAGAACCATCTCGATTAACCTAGCTTTCGATTAAAAAACCGAATCGAAATCGGACCATCCGTTTGGGAACTATGATGCCACTGACAGATACACCCCTCTTTTTCGTCGGAGGTTAAAAACACTAATAACAATTGATAACGTACTATAATAGTGTGGTCCCCGTATAACACTGCAACATCTGCAATAAAGTTGCAGTGAGTTTTTGCCGAGGTCAACGACCGCAACGGTATAGGCACATGGGTATCGCAGCACATCGATTGCGTGAGATAGATTTTTCTGTTGTTTCAAGAAAGCTATTACATTTCATATGAGTTTAATTAATCTATAGGTAACAATTTTATACAGCATGTTGTTTATAGAATATGACTTTTCAAATACAGTTTTTTCACACGCTCATGTTGCAAAGTTGGTTTCAAAGGTAATTTTTTCAAACTATTATGTTCTATGTATTTAGTAACCGAAGAAGTTAGTGATTTCCTCTGTAAAATACCTACATAAAGTTAACAAAACAAAAGAAAACAATGACAACACTGAGATCAAATGACCTAATCCCAAACTAGGCAAAAGCTGTACTATATTAGATATTAGATATTAGGTAAGTACTAGACGACGGATAAGCATACTCAATATACTCATACCTATAGATAAATACGTACTTATTATACATGATTGAAAATCCAAGACCAGGATAATATTATCTACATAAATTAAATGTGAAACTTAAGTGCAAATAACATTAAAATTATACAGTACCTGTAGTTCCAACATTTAATGACAGACATAAGGCTACTAGGAAATTGAGAAAACATCAAATGGTCTATACCTGCTTGATAACGTCCTGTACCGAGCAATAAATCACAATCTTGCGTTTCTGTTTGCATTATAGTTTGTGTTTCTTTCTTTCTTTATTATTTATTTATTTCATTCATTCATGATTCAGATGCATCATAGATCATACTACACCACCAAGACTTTTGCGTAGCGAGCTCCTCCCAACCTGTAGGATCGATAGCACAAGCGCTAAGATGTCTTTTGGACTGTATCCTTTCATTTGACCAAAAAACGTTTGGCAAAATGATTAGTTTTCCAAATTTAGAAACTGTAAATACTTCAGGATTAATTTTAGGGTCATCTCGTAGAACCCTATAGGTTAGGTTGGATTTGTTTTATAAAAGTCCTGAAATATTCATAGTTCCGGAAAAAAAGCATTTTGGGAAATGAAACATTTGGAAAAATTATCAGATTGACAAAAGAGTTTTGGCAAACGTTAGTAAACCCTTTTGAACACGTTCTTATAGGGCACATGCTGACCATAATGCTTCCGTTTATCTTCTGCCAACTCCAACTGTACGTAGGAAGTAGGGAAAGCACCTAGAGTTCTATAACCCGCTTAATAACCACCGCACTGAGCACTAAGCAGCAATATGCGTTTCCTTTAATTTATTCAGAGGAAGTGTGTAATAATTGAACTGTGAAAGCAGTATTAAAGTTTACAAAGGACGTAATACAATTAATACACCAAATTGAACGTTCATCATTATCAAAAGCCTTTACTTCTCACCTCTATAAAATAAATAAATAAATATCGTGGGACAATTGACACCAATTGACCCAGTCCCAAATTAAGCAGAGTTTGTGTTATGTGTTTCTAACTCGCACTGGGCCCGTGCCTCATGGGAACTATAGTCCTAGCCCTCTCATTTTGAGAGGAGGCCTGTGCCCAGCCGTGGGACGTAAAACGGGCTGGCGATGATGATGAATCCGAACTACAAACATGGCAGTCATGTTTAAAATGTCAGTCATTAAATAGGAGTCGGAAAATTAAAGAGCTAATTTAATTATTTAAAAATTTTAACCGCAATTCTTAGACAAGTTCCACGTATTTCATACCTTGATTAGGTAAGAGCCCTAATTGGTGCACTAACAATTTTGCAGTCAACTAGGACATTGCAAGCAGCATTTAGATTACAATTTAAAATACTGGTTGGCGAATGAAAACTTAAATGTTGACTTGTTTCAACTACACAGGATGTATTGCAATATATACCTGTACCAGCTATGCGCTATTTGGTCTTGTGGTTCATAAGATATCTGACTCTGTTACTAAAACGTCTACCTACCGAATAATGTGTTTTCAAAATAAATTATATTTTTCTTTTCTTCGACCTTTGTCTAATGTTTTGCCTAATCCTGCCTTGCCAGAAGACGTTCACTGTTGCTAGGCATAGGTCTTGTGCTACCCGCAACCAATGGCTGACCGCAATCTTTACCAGATCTTCCGTCTCCTGAAGATCTTTAACACCCCCCTGTTGTTATCATGGCCGCTACCGTGGTTAGAAATAGCTGGACTGTCGAGGACTGTGGGCCGATTTTTCAATGTGTGTAAGTCTATAAAATATTGAGGACAAGTTGCTTTAATCGCCACGCATACTTTAATGCATTATCTAATGCTAAGTAGAAGTCTCTTCCACTTTTAGTATGTTTCCTTACAATTAAACCGTAAAACTTGTAATATTTTTTACTTATTTTATTTTCTATGTTGTGCGGTCATTTGGTTTTATATGCTATCAAATTGAATACTTATTCACCATCAACAAACTAAGAGCTAAGAGTTATACTCTTGTCGGTGGAGTTTCTTCCAATTATCTCACATCCTGAATACTATAGAATAGACGCGGGAAAATGATTGGTCATTTTGATACAGCACGACACCTTCTTTAAGACCATTTTAGAAGGATAAACAACTACACATAGACAAGATATAGGAAAGGGGCCGGTGTCCTGTCGTATCAGGTCAAGGAGCTGGCTTATAGGACAGATGATTGGACGAATACTAATAACATAACTATGCATTATTTTCATTTAAGCTCGACTCCCAACCTGAGACCTGATGTAACAAAACTAACCACCTCCATTCTGTAGGCATTCGCCATTAGCAATATTTGACCTCTGCATAAAGAATTTCAAACAATTAAGATCATATTCTTCTGAAACAATGGTAATTAATAATATTCTTTTCAACGTTTGCCAGGTGAAGGGCCAAGGTTTCCTGTTGAAAAGCTTTTGTGTATAAATAACAAATCAAAGCTAATTGTTAATGTTAGAGTACGAATAGTTATCTTTGGGAACTTCAAACAACACAGTAAACTAATTATAATTTTCGAATGAAATAATAAAAGTCAAATGAGATAAAATTATTCGTGCACAAGTAGCGTGGAAATGAAGAAAGAACGAAAGAAATGAAGCATGAAAAAATAGATTAATAATTTATTTACGACTACTATGCCCCGCGGCTTTGCTCCGTAAAATATTTCAAAATGTTCTACCTAGTTCCCTATCCCATTGGAATTTCGAAAAATCCCTTCTTAGTGCACCTCTAGGATACTAAGGTATATGTTTGCCAAATTTAGTCACTAGGTTCAGTGGTTTAGGCTGTGCGTTGTCTGTCAGTCAGTCAGTCGTCACGGTACTGTTTTTATATTTATAGATGTTAGTAATAAAAATGAACGTGCGCGCAATATCAACAAGGCTTCTACTTGAGGTCAATTTATTCTAAAACAACTTCAAATTTCCATCTCGCTTAACCTTGAGTATTCTTATGGTCGAGGAGATCTTCAACTCCCATGGATTTCTCTAAGCCAAGCAAATTAATTAGCCAAGAAAGAGGCAATGTCATCGCCTGCATTATGCCATTCAGAACTGGGCCAACACTCACCCTCCACAAAAGAATTCAACACCTTATCCCCAGTTACTTAAAGCTTACAACGACTGCAAAAGACTTGACAGTTTGACAACCTTAAGTAAACTCTACAGTTGTTCATTGTGGACCTTGTGTTCTTGTACTTAAAGGAGACGATGCATGTAAAATGATGTTACAAATTGGTGTTTAACGCGGTCGTGAGACGCCTTACTTGTTGGAACAATACTCAAGAAATACCTACACAAGCTGTTTCCGATTTCTTTTGCAATAATCTGTTTGGTTGTTTTATTGTTTACGATTGCAGCTCTTACTTCGATCATGTGTTGAATTATCATTATCATAAGCGTGTTGAGACGGATAAGAAATGATGTCTGAATCATTGACAATGAAATCAATCTAGTCCATTTATCAGACCGAGACTGATCGATGAATTGAAAATGGAAATTCAATCAACGTCTTTAATGCAAAGCTTGAATGCTTTGTAGTTATAATTGTTTAAGATAATATTTGCGCTCGTTCATATTTTAAACCCCGACAAAAAAGAGGGCCTGTCTGTGGCATCATAGCTCCCAAAAGGGTGGATTGATTTCGATGCGACTTTTTTTAATCTAAAGCTAGCTTAATCGAGATGTTCCTTGGCCAAGTGTCATTAAAATTGGTTCACCTGTTTTTGAAATATTGAACTTTGAAATGACAATGTCGGGGGGTTTTCAACTTTTCTGTTGTTATTTGTCTTATGATGTCTCCTCTTAACCATGTTAGCCTAGTGGTTTGACCTACGGCCTCTAAACCAGAAAGTCGCGGATTCGAGCACTGGCTCGCACCTCTGAGTTCTTTACGTGCGAAATGACATTCGTAATTTATTATGAGCTTTTCAGTGATGAAAACTATCTGGACACTCTTACGAGGCAATTCATTAATTTGAGTGATCTCTACCATAATTACCCTATTCATCATTATCAGCCTATCTACGTCCCACTGCTGTGCACAGGCCTCCTCTCAGAATGAGAGGGCTTGGGCTATATAGTTACCCTAAACACATAAATCTCACATAAATCTTTGACATCAAGCATGTTTGCTGTTGTTAATACAATATATGCAGCAACTTTTAAGGTTTCAAACCAAGTCGTAAAGGAGAAAGTAAAACGCTGATTTGGCAATGGCCTTGTTGTGCATTACTTTCAGTCTCGAGACATTTTGGAGACAATGTGTCACTTAAAAATAACTACAACTAAATCTGACGAGAATGTAAGTGAGAACCGTGAAAGCCAGAAGTGTGTTAAGATAGTAAAGTTTCATATATTCAGTTTTTTTGTAAGCTAAGTTACAACCTGCACACTCTTGTGAAGATATTCACTGGTGTGTGTGAAGTACAATCCGCCCTGGACCAGCGTGGGAACTATAGACCAAGCCCTCCCATTGTGAGAGGAGGCCTATGCCCAGCAGTGGGCTTAGGTAAATAGGCTGATGATGTCGATGATTTTACTTTCGTGTCTGTATATTTTGTGTATCTGTCTTTGGCAAGTTGGTTAGGATATTTTTAATGAGTGAACTTTTTGTAGATTGTAATGAATTTGGGTCTATATCGTCTCGCAAACATAAATTGATTGTCCTAATGTCATTTGAACTTATGTTTTTTTTTATACTACGCCGGTGGCAAATAAGCAAGCGGATCGCCTGATGTTAAGCAATTACCGATGCCTAGGAACGCTTGTAACACCAGAAGTGTCATTACCGCGTCGCCGACCCTGCATAAATTTTTATGTAGCACAAATATTATCAACTAACAGCTGAGATCGGAACCCTAGGTGTGTGAGTCCGACTCGATCTTAAAAAGCTCGTGTGATTTAAGATAAGGGTGAAACTGTTACCGTGTATAACGGTGCACGACAATTTAATTTCGTTAGCGTCGTGCTGAGAACTCGTAATTCGTAAAAATTGTTACATGTCTTGAGAATTATGGTTACTTAACTTTTTAAGCTGTAATGTTGCCATCAAGTTGCCATCACTTGATACGAAGAAGTACCTAACATAAATAAGTAAATATCGTAGGACGGTTACACATTAGAATCCCTAAACTTGATTTACCTAATGACGATATCGTAATTAGGTATTTAGTCCTTAGGTATATACCTAAGGACGAAATACCTAATTTTGAAATACCTAACGATCGTTTCACCTAAGTGTTGAATAGCCGAAGTTTATAATGCCGAAACATAAAAGCCCTAGGAAAAGAAATACCGAATAGATAAAATACCTAATCGATGAAGTTCTTAGTGGACGATACACCTAAAGTTGATATACCTAATAAAAAAAAAATATTCCGACGAATTGAGAACCTCTTCATCTTTTTAAAGTCGGTTAAAAACAATTTTCATATGAATTGAATACCTAAACAATGTATCGGAAGCTCAAAAACACATTGGGTTAGGTTAGGTTAGAATTGCGTCAAGCGCAATTGACACCAACTAACCTAGTAGTAGCTTGTGTTATGGGTACCTACTACCTGCTTAAAACTTAAAGTAAATACTAATTTATTTAAAAGAAACAAGTCGGTAAATGACAATGAATAAAAACTATGATTAAGTAGGTATTTATTAAGAAAGAATAACTAATAAATAAAATTAAAATTAATTAAAAACAAACTCCCCGCAAATGCTTGCAGCATTTCCTCGCTGTACCGCGATGCTGGTACGTTGAGCGACGAAGCTGCCAGCTCTTCAGTCCCAGATGATGACTTAAATACATATTAAACATCCAAGACTCGAGAGCTAACATCCGTATTCATCATTAGTCACTCAGTACCAGAAAAGTTTTATATTATATTGATTGACAGCGATGTTCCAATTTAGACCACCAGTTGAAATAATCGTCAGGTCACTCTCTTTGTAGCTTACAGAATTTTTTACTCTCTGTTAAAATCTCTCACATATTTCCTCCAAATTAGGTCAGTAAAAAGCCAGTAAGTCTGAGACTGCAGTCGCATGTATTATACTGAACGTTACACGTCCAACCGATTAGCAGATTGAAATCTCCATGCTCTGAATACTATAGAATCGTGTCGTGGAGTTGTAACTGCACTCGGTTCGTTCCTCACTACACCAATTACAAGTTTTTTTATACGACGAGGAAGGCTAACGAGCAAGTGGGTCACCTGATGGTAAGTGATCACCACCGCCCACACACACCTGCAACCCCGGAGGGTTTGCAGATGCCTTGCCAACCTAGAGAGCTAAGATGAAATGCCTCTTGTGCCCGTAATTACACCGGCTGTCTTACTCTCCACACCGGAACGCCAACAGTGCAAGCGCTGCTGCTTAGCGGCAGGATTAGTGAGTAAGATGGTGGTGGCGATACGGACGGACCTCGCATAAGGTCCTACCACCTGCAAAATGTTAGTAGTGTCACCTCAAAACAAAATTAATGAAATAATAAATGAAGACATGAGTGGATGAAGGGGGTATGTCACATTTTTGCGATTTTCGGTTTTATGCTATAAATGATGGTGCTAAGTCATAATGCATCACCGACCGCCTTCAGTTCTCGAGTTTTTAAACTATAACAGCTTAAAACGCAGTGTATGAAGGACCTATGTACAAGAATAAGTTAAGTTCTTCGTGAATGAAGGTGCTAAAGGCACATGACTCTAGAAGTGGTTATCAGTTGCGAGTAAGTGTAACAGAAGAAAGCGTTATGTACGTACTTAGCTCCTTCATCCATGTTATGAGACACAAACATTTATTTTCTGTTATTCTGACGTGTATGAAGGTGTTATGTTTAAACCATAACACCTTCTTACAGGTTTCAGCGTGTTTATTTACGGAAGTAACGGTTATGCGAAGTGCGAAAATATTGTCTCCCATGTTCAAAAACAGTTTAAAAATAGTTTTTGGGCTTAGCATATCGTTGTTTATGCAAAAATGTCTCGAGCAAAGATGCTGTATTGACATCAAGTGAGGGTAATTTGGAAAATCAGAGTATTCGACGAAAACAAGAATCTGAATCTAACTTCAACCTTTATGATAAGAATTCAGGTGAGTGTTTCTTTATAGTGACTAACTGTTGAATGTATAATTACTTATATAACTTAAAATAAGTCGTTATTTCTTGTAGTAGTGTACAGTAGTTACTTTCATGGATTAGGTATACGTGAGATTTTGAAATACGTGAAAAGGCGTACAGTCTGTTCGGACGCTTTACAACTATACCTACATAAATTTTGTTTATTTATCAGAGTTGAGGCTATTTAAATCTACTTATTTTGACGCAATTGAACTAAGCAATTGAATTAAAGAGCATACTTCTAAAAAACGTAGCAAGAACCCGGAGCAATGGAAACAAAAACGTGCAGCATTAGCGAGAGAAAGAGGTGAGGAATACACATCGTACAAAGACATAAAAATTCCAAAGAAAATGATTAAAGAGGGATTACTATGTCGAGATAAATGCAGGCTAAAATGTTCAGTTAAATTTTCGACTGAACAAAGGAAGCGAATTTTAGACAGTTATTACTCATTAAATGTCAACGAAAAAAATGCATCACTTTTTCAAAGTTTGAAATGTAAGCCAGTAGCACGACTAAGAAAAGGGGCTCTAAAACACAAAAGTAGTAGCTATAAATACTTTGTTACTCGCGACGGTGTCACCGAAGAAGTTTACAAGCTTGGGCTTTGTGCTTTGTATCAGATAGGAAGAAAAAAAGTTGATATTATTAGGGATCAGATTAAAACTGGAGCTGCAGCCCCTGCACCTGATTGCAGGGGACGACATACTAACAGACCACATAAGATGAATTCTGAAGTAAGAGACCGGATCAAAGATCACATCGCCAGTTTTCCTGCAGAGCAATCTCATTACTCCCGCCATAATAATATCCATAAACAGTATCTGTCACCACTGTTAAATGTAACTAAAATGTACAATTTATATATTGACATGTGTAATGCTGAAAATTTGCCGAATCAATTCAAGATTAAGAAATCTACCTACAACAATGTTTTCGTAACCCAATTCAACCTGTCATTTGGTTACCCAAAAAGCGACACTTGCGCCATTTGTGATGCAGGAGAGGGTTCCGAAGAACATAAAGAAAATTACCACGCTGCAGTTGAAGCTATGAGGTCTTATAGAGATAATGCCAAGATAAACAAAGACGTTACTTATGTTACGATTGATTTACAACAAACTATGCCACTACCAAAGATTCCTACGTCCAAAGCTTTCTATTTAAGACAAATATAGTTCTACAACCTTGGGATTCATGTAGTGAACAATGATAAAGAAAAGGCATATTTTTGTACATGGACAGAAGATGTTGCTGATCGTGGAAGTTGTGAGGTGGCCAGTGCATTATTACGTTTTGTTGAAATGGAACAAAGTGCTCATGTGAAAAAGGATAATCTGGTAATATGGTCAGATTCATGTGCAGGGCAAAATAAGAACTTTAATATGATTTGTTTGTACCAGTACATGATATTGAAAGGTTACTTCAAGGCAATAGACCATAAATTTCCACAAGTTGGACACTCGTATCTTGACTCGGATCGGGATTTCGGACGCATAGAAAAGGTACTTAGAAGACACGACACTGTTCTTTTGCCAGAACGATATAGGGAAATAATTTGCAAATCGTCTAGAATGAATCAAGTTTTCAACATGTCTGGACATTTTAGAAAAATTGGTAGCTTGCAAACCAAATTAAACCTCATTAATCGGAAAACAGATGTAAATAAGTCAAAGGTACATTTCCGAGATGGTGTTCGCTGGGTCCGTGTCGAAGAATTTGGGTCATATTTATATAAAGAAACCTATGACGTTATGACTCCCTTTAAAGAAGTTGACATTATGAAAAGAAATTCAAGTCCAGATAACTTTATTTTAGAAAGAGTGACAGATAAATACGGCACGATATCCCAAGAAAAAAAAGATAACATTAGGGATCAGCTGAAATTTATAAACCCTGAGTGCAGGTATTTTTACGAAGAAATTCTTCTAAATCCATAATTTTTGTTACAATAAACACTTTCATTTATCAGACTTCTTTTATTTACAGAACAGCCTTAAAGGTGAAAGAAGGGGTTATGTACTTTTTTACATATTTTTTTTATATTTAAAAGCATTTATTTAATAAAAAATTTTTATTAATTCAACTAGCGTTATATTAGGTGGATTTTTATAGAAGTAACAATATCTTATCCATTAAAATAAAAAAACTGCAATGTAAAAACCTTTAACTGCAATTTACTCAAAAAAATGTTTTTGTGACATACCACTTTCATCCACTCATGTCTTCAAATATCATGGGACAAGTTGTCACGGACAACTAACACCAATTGAACTGGTCCCAAATTAAGCAAGGCCAAAAGCAAGTTATGGGTACTAGACAACAGATGAACATACTTATATAGATAAATACAATACTTAAATACATATTAAACATCCAAGACCCGAGAGCAAACATTCGTATTTTATATAAGTTATAAATGTTAATATAGAAACTTGAACTTGAACCATCATACAAACATCTGCCCCGACCGGGGATCGAACTCAGGACCTCAAGCTTCATAGTCAGGGTCTCTAACCACTACGCTATCCGGTTGTAAAAATATTAAATAACATGAATTTATCTATTAATACAGACTAACACTAACAGAGAAATGTTGTGTTCTATTATTAAATAACTAAACCTGAATTTAAAAAAAAAACCAGCCGAGAGTCTGGAACACTGTAATTTGAATTTTTGATCATTATATCCTGTAATTTTAGTGTTACATCCTTATATCCTATAGTTCTAGTGTTACGTTCTTTATATCCTGTAATTTATCCTGTATTGTTACATCCTTATCTGTAATTTGACTTTTACATCCCAGTACTTATTCAAAAAATTGCAAGATGGAAGAACGCGCTTATTTAATAACAAAAACCGCCTTCAAAAAAAAAACCTTAGAAAAAAAACGTAAAATAATCCTCTAAAATAATGATAAATAAATAAAATAAAATAAAATGCGTTTATTTCGGACAAAAGAAACTAAAGCCTAAAGTTTTATGGCCTAGCACTAAGCAGCAGATATATGAAGTCGGTGCGATGCGAGCGGAATATTCTTTGAATGAAGCACCGACTTCATATATCTGCTGCTTAGTGCTAGGCCATAAAACTTTAGGCTTTAGTTTCTTTTGTCCAAAATAAACGCATTTTATTTTATTTTATTTATTTATCATTATTTTAGAGGATTATTTTACGTTTTTTTTCTAAGGTTTTTTTTTTGAAGGCGGTTTTACTTTTTTGTTAAAAGATTTTTATTTCACAATTTTACGTTGATTTAACATTTTCAGAATTATCCTCCAACTCCTAACCGTTAAGGAGTTGTACCTTCCATCATCAGCTCATCAACATAAGATGATGACTACCGGACGCAAATACTTGAATAGCCTTAGAAAATATATGAAACACGTGCCTGTAAAATTTGAGGGTTGCCTTCGATTTCCCTGGGATCCCATCATCAGGTCATGACTTAGTAACAATGGGACCACCTCAGGAGTATACCCTTTCAAGTAAAAAAAATAATTCGAAAATCGGTCTACAATTGACGGAGTAATCGATGAACATACATAAAAAAATAAAATACATACAGTGGAACGTAGAACCTCCTCCTTTTTTTGAAGTCGGTTAAAAATCCCAATTATTATGGTCAAAAGACGAACGCACTATTTTCTTACTTCGGTCCAGATCTGAGTATAAATGTTGTCCGTTTATCTCAGTCTGTGATACGAACAGGCTGCTACGATTCTATCACATTAGCTTCATTTATGAGCGAAATTACCTACATTTGTAATGAAATGAAACTTATTTGTACTCAATATACCTACAAAAAAAAAGCAATTTACAATAACACTAAATCTAAGCTAAAACTAAATAAATTAAAACTTACAACTAAATTAAATCTAAATAAGGCCCCCGTGGCATGGTGCCCAAAAGGCTGGCAGCGTTGCCTCGCTGAATAGCGATGCTGATTCTTCGAAAGAGAAAACTGCCAGCCCTTTGGTCACAATCACAAGTTGCATCGACCAAGCGCTTTAGCAACTCTGAAATAAGCTTGTAAGCGCCGGGACCCCATGGACCTAAGGTTTCAAACCTGACAGCAACAAAATTGTAATTAAATTCATCATTAGCTTTTCAGTGAAGGTAAAAATTCTATGAAGCAATTTAGTTGTGTGTGTGTCTGTGAAGATTCCAATTTGTCCTGCATGGGAAATAAAGTCCAAGTCTCTCATAGTGAGCGGAGGCCTGTGCCCAGTAGTAGAACGTAAATAGGCTGATAATGTTATGTTCAGTAATATCAGTACAGTTTACACCTTGCCAGTGATTTTATGCACGAGTTACGAGATAGGTAAAGACAGCAGCAATAGTTGCTAAACAATCGAAGCGTTCACAATGATCTAAGCACGGCTCTATTGTTATAGACATAAGAGCTTGTGCAGATCATTGTGACCGCTTCGGTTGCTTAGCTACTTCTGCTGCTGACTGTACCAAGTTAAGATGATGACTAGGCACTTATAACAAAACGTAAAACGAATTGAAGTAATGTTGTTTGTTAAGTTAAGTATACTTTTGAAGTCATCTTGATAAATTCGGACCTTACGCAGTTGCTTCCTAGAAAAATAACGAGCGCTTTCTATCAAGATAGACAAAAGAGGGACTGTGTTTACGGCAATTTAAAAAGGGTCCGTCGGAATCCCACGACATTACCCTAAAATCCCATCACAAAGATGCCGCTGATCATTATCGTATTTATCATGCTATAATAAAATTTACCATCTAAAGCTAAACTTTGTTTCTTTAGCCTGTAGGTACTTATATTCAACTACTGGGCAAAGGCCTCTTCTTTTTGAGTTTCTAAGGCACATCTGGCCAATGTCATTTCGCCATCTCCGTCTGGGCCTACCTGTGCCCTTAGTGCAATCAAAAAGCACACAATACGTCTCCATCGCGTTTGCGTTACAGTGTCAAATAGTATGAGAATTGTTTAACACGAACGCGATCGAGGCGTATTTCTTGGCCTGGTCGGCGATTACGCTCAGGGGGGCTAGCACGCGTGCCATTTTGTCGCTTGTCGCTCAGTGCCTCCTTCACTATGAAAGGGACGCACTGCGCGACAAGCGACAAAATTGCGCGCCGTGATACATGTGCTGGTCTATCTTCAGTGACTATCAGGTAAAGGCCCGCTTTTGGATTCCGGCCCAATCCTTTTTGCAAGCTTTTATTTAACTTGCAATGTTCGTAGGTGTGTATGTTCGGGTCAAATCTTGCAAGTCAAATTTGACCACACTTCCTGATGTTCGATTTAACTGAAACTTTGCATTGTAAGTTCGGTGACAATGCAATAACCTGGTAGGTTGTGAAATTTTGGTGGTGCGGCCAGAATCATCTCCAGGGGAGGCAACTCTTCAACTATGTGATAGTTAGATGACAATACACGTACAGACAACAAAAAGTACAGTGACAAAGGTGTTACAAGCTTTTATTGCAATGTTTGAATGTAAAGTATGTTTATTGTTTATGTATTTATATTCGGTTCAAATCTTGCAAGTGAAATTTAACCAACTTCCCGTGATCGGATTAATTTAAAATTTAGTACACGTATAAAGCTTTGGAGCTTTATACGTCTACAATGTGCATGTAACTTCAGGCTGCTCTGAAGATGGAACAGGGAGCTAGTGAGAGCTCTAGGTTCCTAGAAACCTAGTGATGGCATCTAGTAAACCCGACGAGTTTGGGCTCATTTGCAGCGTTTCTGCGAGAACTCTGTGTATAATGTGACATTATACACAGATAATGTCATTAAGCTGATCCAACAATTCAAGTATATGCATCAAAAAAGCATTACATTTGTATAGTATGGTTAGGTTACCTATTTAAATGTCTAAGGATCAAAGTCGTATGAGAATTCAAAGGTAGTTGATCTCTACACACATATTTAATGTGTGTGCTATTGGCGCTAATGAATATAACAATGCTGTTGTCATTAATAATTGCACAATGTACTTAATTTGGCATTATGTGTACCACGTTGTGAGTTAAACCTTTCATTCATTGAAATTGGTCTATTGACGCAACTGTACAAACGTATGCATGTACGAATTCATCCATCTGATTGGCTAATTACTATGTTGTCCAGGCCCCTATTTAACCAACTTTACAATTGTCAGTTTTCAATCACAATTCGGTGTCAACTGCTGACTTGAAGAGCTTTTGTTTAAGCGCGCTTCATATTGTCAAAGAAATGTAGTTCGAATTGTCATGTAAAACTGGCAAGGTTATCTGTTCAACTCTTTCTGATACATAAAGGCTAAGTGAATATGTAGCTTAGTTTTTGGTATTAGTGCATGAGTACCTATAATCTAAAGGAAATAAAGCGCATACAACATCGGCAAAAATCTAGTAATTCAGTCGGTAACGCGAACGCAATCGAGGTGTTTTTTTCTGTCAAGAATTACACTAGAGCCTTAGAGCGTCTAGTGTAATCAACAAAATGACGGGTATACCTCGACAACAAATGCGTGAGTGGTTTAATATGGCTCACGAGAGTTCTATATTCATCATCATCATGTCAGCCGAAAGACGTCCACTGCTGGACGGCGGCCTCCCCGCGGCTCTCCACTCAGACCGGTCTTGTGCTTTCCGCATCCACCGCGGTCCCGCGATCTTTACCAGGTCGTCGCTCCATCTTCTTTCTTATTATTAAAGAAAACGTAATATGTAAAATTGTTTTATAAACGAATTTGCGAGTATACGGCAAGAGAAAGTATGAGAAAGCAAGTGACCTTATGACCTGCAGTAATAATTTGATCATAATAACTTAATTATGGTAAAATGTTAACTGAAATTTGGTCGCGTTATGATAACTTACTGTTGGAAGTGCATTTTGGTTGCGTGTTAAGTGTAGAGTAGGTGAGTGAAAATAATGATTGCTAAATTAGCTTGGTGATTTACCTTAAAAATGAGGGAGAACACGTTTATCAACTGTTTTTAGGGTTTCCAACCAATATGGTAAAGAGGAACCTTTATGGTGTGTGTTGGTCCGTCTGTTTGTCCATCACAGCTGGTTATTTCAGGAACTACTAATGCTATCGATTTGAAATTTGGAACGGTTTTAGATAATGCCTGCCCATGTTTTTAACCCCCGACGAAAGAGAGGGGTGTTATGAGTTTGACCTGTGTATCTGTGTATCTGTCTGTGGCATCGTAGCTCGCAAGCGGATTTACCGATTTTGACGCAGTTTTTTTATTCGAAAGCTAGTTTAATCAAGGTGGTTCCTAGCTAAGTTTCATTAAAATCGGTTCACCCGTTTTTGAAATATTGAACTTTGAAATGACAACGTCGGGGGTTTTTCAACTTTTCTAATTAGTTAGGTTATTACAAATAGGAAATAATTAAAAATGCATTTTTATTTTTGCAACAGGGTCTGGAAGAGGAGTATTATAAATCCTCAAAAATTCCATTAGTTTCTTTAACTAAAAATAGTTAATTTCTTCACCTAAGCTCTGACCACACGCGTAAGATATTCTTTAGTTATGTTATGAGTCCAGGGTTGCACCTCGGACTATTATGGGCTGCGGAAATATTCAAAAGAGTATGCGAAGTTCTCAATCCTCACTGGATCCGCGACATGACTAAGGCCCAACCCCTCTCATATTGGGTGGAGGCCTGTACTAAGTGGGACGTAGAGGCTAATAACGACGAATTATTACGTTACATAGCTCTGTAAAGTCAAGAGATCTAGTTAGTTTTTATTGGACATTTAGCCGACGTGACCCATTAAAATGGGTAATTTAATATTAGGTACTTGCGTAATACGCTAGTTTGGAGTGTAATTTGACTACTGAATGTGGTAGGTAACTAAATATCAAAGATAATCTCACGTAGGATTTAAATGAAAATCATAACCGTTTCTGTAAGTAATGGTTTTTAGGGTTCCGCACCTTAAAAGGAAAAACGAAACGCTTATAGGATCACATTGTTGTCTGTCTGTCTGTCAAGACCCTTTTTCTTTGGAACGCGTGGAGGTAGCATGCTGAAATTCATATCAAATACTCAAACCTATAGTCCCTTAAGACTGTGAAATAATCATGCTTCTAAGTCAACACGATCAAAAGATACAGTCATTAAAAAGGTTGTTTCCATATAAATTGCCGAACCGTGAAAATCTAAAGGGTACTTCCAGCTGTCCTATAGAAACTTGAAATTTGGTATGAAAGCAGCTCTTACAGCACAACCACTCAGAAAAATCTCAAAATCTTAAAATTTCATGTCTGTCTGTAGATTTCATTGGCATATATAAGATGACCCTACACTTCGTACGTTTTGCTTAGGAGCAGGGCTCTGCTAACACTGGACAACTTAAAACGCTGGGGAAAAACGGGAAAAAATTGTACGGTACCCTCGGTGCGCGAGTCCGGTTTTTTTTTCATAGGTAGATAAACATACAACCGAATAGCTTAGTGGTTAGAGACCCTGACTATGAAGCTTGAGGTCCCGGGTTCAAATCCCGGTCGGGGCAGATGTTTGTATGATGAATGCGAATGTTTGTTGTGGTCTTGGATGTTTAATATGTATATAAGTATGTATTTATCTATATAAGTATGTTTATCCGTTGTCTAGTACCCATAGTACAGGCTTTGCCTAGTTTGGGACTAGGTCAATTGGTGTCAAATTGTCCCATGATATTTATTTTTATTTTTATTTTATATCGAGCTGACGTTTTGTATCGACAAACTAGTCTCATAATAAAATTTGTTACTTCAACGCAAACGCGTTCGAGATTTTATTGTCTGGTCGTTGATTACAAAAGGCGCTCATCCTGAGGTACATTACAAACAGACATTATAGCTTTAACAGGTACTTACATGTGGAACTCCTGAGCAGGCTAGCTGCACACAGCAGCAGCAGCGCACGCGTCCGCATGGTGACGTCACAGACACACTCACACACATACACTATCCATAGTTTAGACCCACTGTTGGACGCGGTTCTGTAACAAAAGAAAATCATTCGTTAGGTGCGTACGCTCAGGAAAATGTCGCTGTCGTGTTTTGTAATGGCCATTTAACCATAGATTGATTTCCCAAATGTAAGTAAAAAGTAAGTTAACACTTTATAGTACAAAAAACAGGATAAAAACACAAGTTACAGCAATCAAATTTGAATATTTCATATTATGGGCAAACGTTTTTTTTTTCTGAAACTGTAAACATAACAACCTAACTTAAAGGGTTCTTTCTACAGGATAGTCCGGAAATATATATTGAATAGTTTACATGTTTCTGAAAAAAAAAACGTTTTCCCATAATGAAACATATTTATGAAACGAATTAGTTTTATGGCGAAATATCCTCTATTTGTCCTCCGTGTTGCTGGGTTGCTTACCATTCCCTCAACTCGAGTACTGTATGCTGCGCTTGTGCGAAGCATACTTGAAACGAATACAGTGGTCTGGAGTCCGCGTGAGAGTAAATATATTCTTATGTAGGAACAAATCCAAAAGAAATTTCTAAGAGTATTGTATAAGAGGATACATTTCTATTATCCCTACATGTATCCTACTCTATTTCTGCAGGGGCAATTAGGTTACGACTCCCTGCAATTACGTAGATTGTTATCTCTGGCAAAATTTGTCATCGGGATAGTAAGAAACAAAATTGATAGCGTTTATCTCGTCTCGGTATTTGTTCGCTTTTTTGTCCCGGAGCAGTGCCCTAACGACTTGTCAAATCCTGCGTTACGTTACGGTTATCGTATCGAGATCGAGAAATCTCATACTACATTTTAGTTCCAAATACGCTCACGGGCGGGCGCTGTTCCAAACGTCATACAAACTCGTTATAGTTTACTATTCGATTTTACGTGACGCAGGATTCGACAAGTCGTGCTTAGGGCACTGTTCGCGAGTACTATGGGGCGGCTGATGACAGAGTGTAAGAGAGTGGCGGAAGGCCAGATGCCTGGGAGCTCTATAATTTAAAACAAATTCACATCTTGTTTAGATGTATACATTCTGTATATACTTATCTATGTAAATTTGTCCCGTTTTGGCTTTAGCTGTTAAGGTACAAATTTGTTATGAATAAATAAAATTAAATAAATAAGATCCCGTACATTTCATTACAATTTGACTATAGCTTTGAGAAATTTAATCAAATCATATTGCTTCAAAATATAGTAACCAGAAATTTTGTGATATGCGTTTATTATGACATAATAATGTACACCACAATGTATAGTCCTATTCCTATGACTAATTTTAGACACTTCGTGCTGGAGGCGCCTCTAGCGGAAAAACGTTGTAGTTTTATCTCCTATTAGTCCGAAACGATGTCTGTCTAAACTCGACTTATATACGTGAGTGATCCGTTTATTACACTACGTTCGAGTCTCATGGTACTTTCATGTTAAAATATCATTTCATCAGTTAAGTATAAATTTCAGTGAACCACTAACTCTTTTCGCTATTTTATTCAAACGTTGAAGAAATATTATCGCTACCTACTTAACTTGCTATTTAGGATACTTTAGAAACTGCAGTAACTTTGTAAACTTCAATACAAAGTCTTAAAACTTATCTAACTCATAAAATAACTCAAGAACGTCTTAATAGCATCGCGAAAGTGTTGCATTAAATTCAGTTAAAGTTGATTATAAAAGTTAATAGTACTTAGTACCGAAGGATTTAATTTGATTTGGTACTATACGGTACACTTTATACTTATACAGAGCATTCGTGTACTCCCAACATTATAGTATTTCACAGCACTCGCAGTAATAGCAGTAATCGATGTTCCCAGAGCAACAAAGCCCGAGGGATCGTAACGGGTTCGGTTCCCGTTACTCCGCGGTTCATTGGGCGAATTATTTATAAGCGCGGGACTGCTTTTTCTAGATATTTAAGTAAATATATCGAGGTTTTTGAATTCGATAAACGATAAAGTGATAAAGTAAAGGCATTGATAGGTATAATTATAAAATAGGCAGATACGCCACTGCTTCACCGCGCGCGGACAAGCAATTATAAATAGGTGATAAATAACCTGACTAAATTACAAAAGTTGAAAAACCCCCGACATTACCATTTCAAAGTTCAATATTTCAAAAACGGGTGAACCGATTTTAATGAAACTTAGCTAAGAACCATCTCGATTACACTAGCTTTCTATTAAAAAAAAACCGCATCTAAATCGGTCAATCCGCTTGGGAGCTATGATGCCACAGACAGATACAGACACACATATACACAGGTCAAACTTATAACACCCCTCTTCTTCGTCGGGGGCTAAAATGAAACAACATTTATTTATATAATAAAAGCAATTTACAATGACATTAAATCCAAGTTAAAACTAATTAAATTAAAACTTAAAACTAAATTAAGTCCAAATAAGACCCACGGTGCCCAAAAGGCTGGCAGCGTTGCCTCGATGAATCATCATCATCATCATCACCAGCCCTTTTTTTTTTCGCTGAATAGCGATGCTAATTTTATGAGAGAAAATTGTCAGCCCTTTGGTCACAAGTTGCAACGACCAGGTGATTAGGTGGTTCGGTGACTTAGTATCCCTTGACGTTTGACATTATGTCAGTCTAATGACAGTAAATGAGTGAGGGCCGCATTTTGTCCGCGCTGAAACAGGTGCGTGGCCTATCTTTAATCTTTTATATTATATCGATGGCTGAAGCCAATGACATTATAAGTAAAGATACGTCATAATTATGCTCACAAGACAATCGAAAAACATGTTCGGAATATTTTGACATTTGCGCGCAAGTTTAGACCTTATTCGAGCGCGACTGAGGCCAAAGAGGCTACAATTGTACCCTTTTCTGCGCTTCATTTTCGGCGTGTTTATGACATAATCGTACCTCTTTTTATACCTATGTCATATCACTGGGCGAAGGCTGGAAAACACACATAAGACATTGAGCGGTGGCTTGGTATAAAATGCACCACACTCTTTTGGCAAAAAAAAAATCACTCGTGAAAAACAAGGTTAAGAACGGTGAAAAAATCATAAATTCAACATTCACATGAACTCGCATCATAAACCATTTCCTTAAGAAGTAGGAGCCGCGCGTTACAATTATCTGCTATTCCGCAATTGTCTATGAATAATGATTAACACACGTCAATGATTTTTAGGGATCATTCTATCACTAGAAATCATTGTAGTAAGCTGGTTACCAGTATGAGTTTCAAGTGAAATCAAATCCAATTTTTTATTTACCTAGTTTTTTTATTCGGCAAACACTAAAGTATCAAAACTAGTTTGTCCTCGGTTACCAGACTTTTTTACGTCCCACTGCTGGGCATAAGCCTCCCCTCAGAATGAGAGGGCTTGGGCTGTAGTTCCCACGCGGGACCAGTACGGATTTTGAACTTCACACACACCATTGAAAGATAATTAAATAAAACGGATCACTAAGTAAGTATAAGTCGAGCCCGACTTAGCCTTAGTCCTTAGCCCGACTGTTTCGAACAAATTCGTAGTCCTTCCTCTGGGAGCGCACGACAAAGCGGCAGTAAGAAGTACACTGCACGCCGCGGCTCTGCTCGAGCGATTTTTTAATTTAACAAACTCTAATAAGAGGATGCAGTAGTGACCAATGATAGATAGATAGACAGATTCATTTATTTCGATTTGAAAATTATTTGTCATGTCAAAATGCAGAATGCAGTTGTGAACTCAATACAAATTTCATACTAATCCATCCTTTAAACATTTTTTTTAAGTTGCTGATCTCACCAACTAGGGATTATCTTTGTACAAATAAGATCTACAGAACCCAGCCGTAATACACATTACCTTTACATGCTCACGGAAACTACAATACTCTTAAAAACTTCAGCTCGTAACTATAATCAGTGCGCTGCGGTTAGCATTCTGCCCTGCCACACAAAATGACGTAACTGCCTCGAGTTTCTTAGGGAGATACGCTCTTTTAAGTTACCAGAGAAGCAATGTGGTGAGTGAAATGACTTACAAAAACTTTAATTGGATTCGTAATGATCTGTTGAATTACTTAATATGATATGGTGAAAATTGTGAAACAATATGGAGAAAGACTTGACGGTTACGGTTGTTATAAAATAAAAAAATAAAGGTTACAGAAGCCGATATGATTAAAGTTATTAAAACTATTAGGTTTCGTATGTGATGCAATGCTGCTAATCTTACGAAGAACTGACCTGATATCAACAAAAGCTCAAAATATAAGGTCCTAACAAATTAGGTACAAATAATTTTGAAGCCGATAATATTCGTCGTTAGAATTGTTTGGTATAATGCTTGGAAAAAAGTTCATGTAAGATTTTGGAGAAAATTAGGAAAACAACTTTGATACGTAATACCAATGATATGACTTTTTAACGCCAATAGTAGTGATCTTATTAAAGGATCTATTACGCAATAATAGTCATAAGTCATACGCTCACAATGTCAAGACAATCGAAAAACATTATGCTTTTCATTAACTCACTGAAACATGAATACACAAAAAAAAAACAGAAAAACGTCAAATCCTCGACTCGATTGACATTCACGGGAAAACCGTAAAAATAATAAAAAAATGGAAAAATACAAAAATATACTCTAATTGAGATCATAAATCGAAAAACATGTTCCGAACATTTTGACATTTGCGCGCAAGTTTAGACTTTTTCGAGAGCAACTGAGACCAAAGAGGCTACAATAATTGCAACCTTTTCGCTTCATTTTCGGCGTGCTGATGACATAATCTACCACTTACCATAATCTTATCCACCTCTTAATATCATAATAATCATCATCATCATCAATATCATCATCATCAATATACCATTAATATTTATATATCATTATTATCATTATTATATTATATTGTTATCATTATCATTATTTATATATCATTAATATCATTGTAACCGTATCAAATTTACTAACAAATATGAATATCTAAGCATTGCGTGGCCACACGTTGATTGTGTGGTATGAGGTAATTACAATTAGTATCCATTCTGCGGTTGTGGCGGAAAAAATTGCTTTTGTTTCTTAAAACCAGACTGTAATGCAATGAAGTTTGTACCAGACCTACTATAATATTGCCTTAATTGGCTATATTTTATAAGAATAGATATGAGAATAAAATTTTCGATTCTAAATAATATTAATTGACTTTAAGAAAAGCATACATTCTATTCCAAATCACATCTTTCGTCAATTTAATAAATAATTCCAAGATTAAACTAATCAATCATTTTATGCATAGAAACTAGTGACATCTCTGGACAAGTAGTGAAGTTAGTCCCTTAATTAGAAAGAGTTTTCAGTTTATCATACAGCTGTGTTGATTGGGTAAAGAGTTTCCCTACTCAACAATAGATGTCACCATGTAGGAGGTAATTGGATACTTAAGCGACACCTAGAGTGAGTTGACGAACTAAAAGCTTCAGGTTATTGGTTTAAAATTAGGAAATTAGCTACTCGATAATAGATGGCGTTGTAATAGAAAAATCAATAAAACAGGGTATAATATATGAGGTTTATTTATTCTCCTTTTGTTGTTTTATAAGCATAAGCAATTAATTCTACAACAGGCGATACTATTACTGTGAACTTCTAGCAAAAGCAGGTCTAACTAATGTAAAATAGTTATAAAAATGTTCCATTTATAGGATTCTTCTTATGATGTCCTCCATCAGCTGAAAAGCCCATTGAATCCGTGTCCAATAAAGCATTTCTTTTATTTTCTGTTCATTTAAGCGGCACAGGCAATTTTGATACCAAATAGTTCAACATCCATGGCGTAGTTTAAAAGTTTCTCTGTAATAGGAATTTTTACCGAGTTAATCCAACATCATTTTGAATGTTTCATTCTCATTTTAAATACAAGCTAGATCTAAGCGCTTATGCTTACATCTGTTCCTAATATCGGTTCTAAAATAGAATTAGTTAGTTCATTTCGGATCTACTAGTTAAATGATTCAATATAAGTAATTTATTGTATGGGATATTTTGTTCCGGAGACTGAAATTGTTATGTCATCTAATATTATACAGTATTGTGTGTTTATAGTCAAAATCTTTATAAGCCTTATCCCTACACCCTAATACACTATATTTATACAATAATTAGTCTTCTAGATCCTATGGATTTTAACCAAGTCATCGAGGTGAATTCTCCATATTAGACCAATTTAGCGGTCTTAATAACTTGTATAATAAAACATGGATTAGTACTGTTATTATAAATCTGTTCTTTGTGCACTACAAATACTATACTTTAGTATATCTTATCTCATTTGGTTATATGAATTAGCTGTAGTTAAAGTTATAAGAATGGCTAATATGAACACAAAAATATTATTAAAATAACAGTATGAGGTTTAAGTTAAGATATGAAATTTCTATTATACTCTTACCTGGGATTTAGGTGGACATGACTAAGAGTAAAAATTTGGCGTTTCATGATATATTTTCAGCGTTTTCAGTAATAGCATGAAACCCAACATAGGATTAAAAATGCTTTTGGTTCATAAATTCTTGAGTTTTACTTGAAACATAAATTAGGTTTAACACATCATTAAAGATCATCGTTTTGTAACATCAAGTGTAGTTCGTTAAAAGATACACTTTTATTTTATGAAATAATCATACGAAATCATTCAACTTAGAGTGAGGTTTACCTGTATTTTGAGGCATGGTTGCTGAAGCATTGAGGAGGTCACATGCTGAAGTAGCACTTGTGATTGTTAATTGTGTTATCTACTATAATACACACATTTATGGTAAATCAATATTTAATAGCAAATACCGATCAGACGTCAAGTAACATTTCACTCATTAAAGTCAAACTAGACTGTTTGAGTCAATGATTCCTGTGAGCCTAAAAATGACAGAGTCGATTTGATTAATAATTTTCATCTCAAATTATAATAAAATTCTCTATTTGAATTCCATTGTGGAAAATTTAAATTCAAATAATGTGCATTTGATTTACTTCTAATAAATTTCGGACCTGATAATTGATGTCCTGCAAACTACCAATCAGACCCTTATATATTTGGCTTGGTTTTAGAGCATTAGCCAATCATGTTTCAGCTGTTGTAATTCCCCAATTAGGAGACGGTTTTGCAAGAAAGTTGGGATGCTAGGGTTGGGAAAATGTTCGCTATTTTCGAAGATCTAGAAGACATTCTAATTGCTGTTTTATGCTTTATTTGAAATTATGACTAAAATACTACACAGTTGTAGTTCAAATTTTGACAAAGTATTTATTTTGACAAAAGGATTGAGAAGGCAATTGTGTAACCTGTTGGAGGTGTTTAATATATTTAAACTACACTTCTTGAAAATATTTCAGAATTGATATCGTAACATCACTAAAGTGGTGGGGCGAAGGGTCCAAGCGAAGAGTGCCTTATATGTCACCATATTAGGTAATCTCGCGATCTCGCGTTCGAACGATTCCTTATGGAGGACCAAATATGGGCATGGAGGCTTTTTCGGTTGTAACGCTTCCCTGGACATGACCATATAAGGTAATGTTTGCGATCCTTCGGAAAAGCTATAAATATGAGGCTCCAGGTGATCTTCGGGACAGTTTTACTCAGTCTTCAGTCGGGTTCGGATCAGCTTTGGGAGAGTCGAGTCGTCGGAACGCCCTTCCTTGTGAGTGCCTTCAGGTAAAGCCAGAAACTTCTTTTAGTGAGCAATCCTGTGTTTCCTTGGTTTATTGCAGTTAATTATACAATAATACTGTGCTACTGAAGTGTTGCTGATTTTCAGCAGGATTTCATTGTTATTTTAGCATATTTATCCTGGATTTAGTTGTTACTGAATAAATCTAGTATTTAACTAGAATTCCTGGATTTGCTCACTGCATGAAGGTTTTCATTTGTTTTTAATACAAATGGAAGTGCTGGGTTTTATCTATGGCGATTCAAACTCCGTAGTCAGATCCGTGACGGTTTGAATTACGCGTATTAGAAGTTTAGCTAGGTAGGTAATATTTTAGAGGGTAGTCTAGTTTATGGGTTTTAGACTAAATTTCAGTTCGCAATAGGGAGTGATTCTAGCTAGGGGTGTTTTTTTTTAGTGAAATTATAGGCAATTTGTGTTGTGTCTTAGTGTGGTAGGGTGTTCTTGTATGCAGGTTGGATTTTTATATATATTTACCTAATCTTGGTAAATAAAAGGTATGTAAGCATGCTTTTCTGTGGTTAGGGTGTATGTCGGACTTCAATTGAGTCTTTGCCTCATTTTTCATTGTGTTGTAATAAAATATGTAATGAGTAGTGTATAGTAAGCATACTGTAGTATGGAGGCTAAGGTTCTTTCTAATTCTGACTATACAATGCTAGGGAGTAGGACAATTTGTAGGGAAAAGTTAGGGAATTTATATTTTACTTTGTGTGGGTTGCACTGCGAATGTTTTATTTTCTGTTAAGATTTTAATTTGTGTTATTGTATGAATGGATTGGTGGTTTTTCTCAGAAAATGAATCTCTATAATTTTGTAAGCAAAATTAGATCCATTTTAACAGAATAGATTCCATTATGAGAATGACATCACCCGTTCGAACAATACATTTGTGTTATTTATACAAAATATGCCTGCAACATGCAACTAAACTATTAGCTATACGCATTTATGTATTTTTATACATACACACTATTCACACAATATACTATCAGTACACAAACTCCATACAATATTTGTTGTGTAGTTCTGAAGGGATTAGCTGTATAGCGTTCCATGGAAATTCAGAGCGAGGTATTTGTGAGAAGTAGTTTCTATAAAGTAATGTCTAAAGGTCTAATGAGACTATGGACGGCATTATGTTGTAGAAATGAGGTGTAATGCAGAGCTGCCTTAATCTTATAATAATACATTTATGATTCGAAGTGTCTGGATGTATGGTCCAGGAATGATCATAATCGAACTGTGTTTTACTATAGGTTTTCCCCTGAGTGAAGGCCTAGCCAGCATCGTGTTATCTATTCTTCATGGCTAAGTGAGTGAAGTTCTTACTGTAGTTATGTTGAATTTATAACATATCATTCATTATGTCTATGAACGACAATCTTTTGATTGCCTGTCAAGAGCTATCTTGCCTGTATGTAATTCGGTTATTAATGACTGGTTAAGTATGAAACATGAATCTTACACTTAAACTGGGTTAGGCGGACCTGCCACCAGTAAGTCTGTGTAAAAGACATATTCATATGCTACTTCAAGTCAGTGTTAACTGAAGGTCTAGACTTTGATATTTCCTCTGGATTATCTTAGTGTTGCAATCACTCAAATCTAAAATTCTGTTTTGGTATACCATTGATCCAGGATTATTGGTAGAACAAAATAGAGTCCAATGTCCTCTTGTGTTACAAAACATATTATGACCATTTATTGGACCAATATATCTGAGACTATTGCATTGTAGGATTTGGGAAGCTCCTGCGATGGTGTTGATTATCTGAATAAATGAATTCTACTTAAGGTGTTTCATTTAACTCAAGACAAATATTTGTCTATCATAATCCTACCATTCCTTGTGAGTGCCTGAATTACAATGTTACTATAATTATTGAATTGTTCAAGTTATTGCAACTCGAACCTTTCATCCGGTTTTACCAGATGCTTTTCGTGTGCTGTTAACCTGTGTTTAATACTCAGTGCCTACACCACACTCTACAAGTATGTTTACATGCTACCTTTATCTAATTATTTCTTGTTATGAACCTTTGGATACCTGCCGAATCGCCTTTCGATGTAGTTATGTCTATTCCATGAGGCCCACTCAGTGGGAAGAGAAAGCATAATGAAAAGACTGGTGGATTCCGCTCTCCTTACGTTCTAATGAGACCCCACACTACCTTGTCTGCTTGCAGCTTGGTTATACCGAATATTTTGTAATCCATCGGTTATGCTTAGGCATTCCAACTGATTACCCAACTTTACCTGTGTTTTATGCACGGTGACGCAGCAGAATGAACGAGCATTGGTTGGATCGGATGTATTTCCATCTAATTACTAAATCTATCTTGGAATTGGGTTTACTCATTCCTCCTAGCCAGTCTCTTTATTTGAGTTGACTTACCGCCGTGGTTAGCGCTCTAAATTTAACCTAAACTATTATTATTTTTCTGCTGGTGTGTGAAGGTAGCAAGGAGGGGGTAATGTTGGTGACTGGTGTCACCTCCATTAGTGGTTGGAGCCTTGCCCGGGGCCAATGATGGCCCCGGTATCATCATTCCCATTCCCAGACCCTACCTACTATTCTACTCACTTACTATAGAAATCAGTACACTTACATTATTTATTTTTATTATACTGTGTTATACTAGTTATGTTTTATTTTTATTATACTGTGTGACATTAGTTGTGTTTAATTATAAGTCTTTAGTTTGAATACATGAATACCTCTAAAACTTACACCTTGTTTTAATCCAGACATACCACATCTTAAAGAATTTTGGGATTACTAAAACAAAAAATTACACAACGTAGGGAGTCCTAATCTTTCTAGACGATCACAATCTAATTTGGTCAATTCAATTTATACTCTTCTTATTATGAGTATTTATTTCAATCCATAGTTATTGAAGGATATTCACTTAAGTTGAGCGAAGTATGGAAACCTCCATTGACCAGTAATGAGTAATAACCTGGTTAAAATTTATTAAGATATACCACTGGGTTAGGTACAAGTTGTATTTGGGTCTTTGCGTTTTTTATTCTTAATGTATAATTCGCGATAGCCTAGTGATTTGACCTATCCTATGGCCTCTGAAGCACAGGGTTGATGGTTCGAGTTCGGGCTCGTATCTCAAGGTTTTTGGAGTTTATGTAGGAAATTACATGCACACTCCTGCATAGCAATATTCTTTATTTTTGTGTGAAGTTTCTAATTTACTTTGACTGGCATAAGTGAGTGATCCGTTGATTTCACTACGTGTAACCTGTATTCATAAAATATCAAGTTTATTTCGTAATGTAACCTTTATTTTGTTAAAATTAAATTACGTATTAGTATGTATATGTCTAATTCTTTGGAACGCTCTACAGCCTAAACCGTTTGACGGATTTCAACGTTTGAGGTGTCGTTTGATTCGTCTCAGTTGTGGAAGTGACATAGGGAATATTCTTTCCCAAAATTGCAGTCGGGTATCCAGTTTTTAATTTTAAGTTGGTTAGGTTGTTAAACTTATTTATGTATAATCCCTTTGGACAAACCGTATAAAATAAAATAAAATACACTACGAGTAAGTACACCCAAATGTACCTACTTAAACACTAACAACTTTAAAAACACATGTCTGATATTGAACTTAATTTATCTTTAACAAGATTTTAATCCACTGGACTGGTTAACTGGTATCTATTGACAGTTACCCTAACTTGACGTAGTTAGTACTGAATCGCGGCCTTATAACGGCTGGCTGGTATAAATTTTAACTGTTTATTAATATAGCCAAAGTGGATCAGACTTTGCTCATTAATAATTGCATACTTAAAAATAGAGCTCGCATTTTTGTAATGCTTTACTCAAGGGCCATACATATTTATGCCATTATTCATAAACGCCACTGAAGCCACCATTAGTTATAAAAAAAAAAAACTGCATCGAAATCGGTATACCCCTTTGGGAGCTATGATGCCACAGACAGATACACAGATACACAGATACACATGTCAAACTTATAACACCCCTCTTTTTTTGTCGGGGGTTAAAAATAGGTTTTGTCTTCTTCTTACTAAGGGAAATGTCAATGTGACAAAAAAAAAACACGATCTTTAACGGCTGGCAGTGACTATTAGTGATTAACTGTCAGATTCGCACAAGTTTTTAAGTAGGTATACCTAAAGAATAAATTGTTAACTAAGATGGGGTTTAGTATAGTGGTGGCATAGATCGCTTTCAAGCGATAAGACCGCCTATTGTCTACCTCACCGGTTTTTAGGGTTCTGTGCCTCGAAAGGAAAAAACGGAATCCTTATAGGATGACTCGCGTGTCTCTCTGTCCGTCTGTCAAAGTCAATTTACTTCGAAACTACTGGACCGATTAAGTTGAAATTTGGCACACGTATGTCAGTTGGCGACCCGACGATGGACGTCTAACGTTAATTAGTGAATTTTAAACATGGAGGCCTCTTTTGGGAGGTAAATTAAAAAAATGTGAAAAAATATTTGCAGACTATAGGTATCGTGTTATATATCGAATGAAAGAGCTCATTGTGAACATCTCAAATTCATATTTTTACATAATTTTCAAATAAACAGTTTTGAAGTTATTTAAGAAAATAGGCGAAAATTGACCATTCTCTCCATAACTCCGAAACTACAGGGCCTAAAATTTTGAAAAAAAAAATACGAAAAACAGTTCTTTGCCTATAGATTACAGGAAAACCTATGAAATCTATAGCATTAAAAGTAATACAGGAAATTCGAATTTATAGTAGTTTATGCAACTACTACATAATGAGGGTCCTTAAAACACGAGTGTGTTTTTAGAAACGAGGCGAAGCTGAGTTTCATAATAGGATCACACGAGTGTTTTAAGGCCTAATTATGTGGAGTTGCATACATTACTTTATCTACACACATATTATAATTACTCTAAGATGGGTTCAGAAGCCGAAGGCATGTATCATACCCATACCTGTCACGAATTTGATTGTTTTTTTTTTATTCATAGACAAACATACTGAGCTGACGTTTCGTAAACAGATTTTTTTTGTAAAAAAAAAAACACGATTAATTATACATGTCGGACTGAACTCGATTTATATACGTGAGTGATCCGTTTTATTTCACTATGATTGTAAATTACGTTGGTTGTCAAATTCGAAAAATCGAATTCGATATCGAAAAGTCATTACGACATCGAATTCGATGTCGTAATGACTATTACTTTACTGCTGGACCTGCTGGTCGTGGTGAGGCGACGATGTACTGCAATGCAGGTCATTTTCTACGGTTTCTGAACGCATTATAGAGGACTTATGATATGTGTGTAGATAAAATAATTAACGTACGGAGTTTAAATAATAATTCTACGCGAATCGAACTCGCACTTGTCCGGTTTTTTCTGTAATCTCCTTGTACTGTTTTGTGGTGTTCAACAAAGAATTATTTGTATTGTACTGTGTTGTATTATTTCCCGCGCTCGGCCGCTCCATGTAATCCGCATTAAGTTATTTATTTTTCTGCGGTCTTATAGAAATTGTATTTGTATCGAAACTTTCACTTATTAAGTGAAACGTCTGGTTTATTCAAGATAATCTTAATAAATGCTAATGACCGCCCGTGACGGTGTTGGAAACTTCAAAACTTTTGGTTTTGGGATTCCTTAACTGTAACAAAACGCAATAAATTATTTGGTGCTATACTGAAAGTGAAAATTATTTGGTAGCAGGTGCTACATTACGTACTCTGCTTAAATGACTTAGTTTTATGTTATGATTATGACTCAGAAAATTAAACATTTTGAAGTAATGGGAATGAAGAAATGCTGAATACTTATAAAACGTAAAGCGTTCGTGTGAATACTTAAAGTAATAAAAATAAAATAAATAAGTAAATATCATGGAACAATTGACACCAATTGACCAAGTCCCAAACTAGGCAAAGCCTGTACTATGGGTACTAGACAACGGATAAACATACTTATGTATATAAATACATACTTATATGCATATTAAACATCCAAGACCCGAGAACAAACATTCGTATTCATCATACAAACATCTGCCCCGACCGGGAATCGAACCCGGGACCTCAAGCTCGTAGTCAGGGTCTCTAACCACTAGGCTATCCGGTCGTCAAGTAAGTTAATAAATACCTAATAAAAAATGTCCGAAAATTACCTAATTACAAATTAATTTATTTCAGAATTTAATTTTAATAAATTATAGGAATTTCAAATTTAAAACGAAAACAATCCGCAGTCACCGCATTTCTCCGAATACAAAATATTTTATAAATTGTTCCTTTTCAATTTCTTCCGAGCTCATAAAATAATTGCCAATACGTAATCCAAGAATTTTTAACGTCCACAAAATAAACATTTTTGGAGATACACGCAATCCCTTCCGAATAGTGCACGCGCCCGATTCCTGCAAATATAAACTAAATCACTCAAAAAACCCACTTACCATCACATGAAAAATCATCCAATAAAAAAAAACAAGAACAGCACTAAAAATCCCGCACAATTTCACGCATGCGTACCTACACCGCGTCGGTCTCTAACGTGCGCCGGCGCCAGCGTTCACAACCGAACTGAGTTGTGGAGTGGTGTCAGCGCACTCGCTCCGTTTTGGACGATCTATGATTTTGGCAACAATGCCCTTGGAAGGTTGTAGATTTTCACAATTATGTCATGGTGTTGGGGAAATTTGTGGACTGTTTTGACAGGGAGTATGAGGCTATTGAGTTATGTAGATTTATTTTATGCTTGGCACTAATTCTTCTTTTTTTTAGCATCAGAAAGAAGGTAAACAATCTTGACTGTCTTTCTAATGAAAAACGGTTTTTAAAGATAAGTAGCCGTTACGTATAAAACCATAAAAATATAAATAATTAAGCTTCGTTGTTATGTAATTGTTATTTGCTGTTACTTTTTTTAAAAGCATTTTTCAATAAAATGACGTGTCAAGATTTTTCTTTCTAAAAAACGAAATAAGTATAAGATGTGCCGCTGGAAGCTCTGCTACGAATATATCACTGTTTGGTTGACTGCAACTTTTTTTTAATGTAAATAATACCTACATCATTTAAATTTCAATTTATTTAATCATGAATGAATGAGGCGAGATAAAGCGATGCTTGGAGGGTGGAGAGGAGATTAATGCCCAAATACCGGCGCATAAAGAATAGCTATTGATAGATAGCTAGGTGAATAATAGGTTTCTTAATCAATTAGGAAAAAAGGTTTTTTTTCACCTAGTATTAGTATACCAAAACCACAAGAATGTTGTGCCCTTCATTTAAATAAACTCTATCATCATTGTCATGTCAGCTGAAAGACGTCCACTGCTGGACATAGGCCTCCCCCAAGGCTCTCCACTCAGACCGGTCTTGCGCTTGTGTCCATCTTGTTGGAGGCCTACCGACAGCTCGTCTCCCGGGCCGTGTCATTCTCTATCAGTGTCCGGAATATTATTTTCTCCCATCACGGCCACGTGCCGAAAGCATAAAAATTCTGCGCATATAAATCAGCAAGTCACGTAATCTTACATAATTAACAATTTTATAAACTTTCTAACTTTTGACAAAAGCTTTTGAGCGTTTCGCGGATTACGAACTTACAGTTTCATTTGTTTTAATTGACGAGACGAGACAATCGTGAGTGTGACAGGTAAATGGAATGCACTTTAATTAAGTAAGTTCTCTGCAATCGATGGTTGAAGACGGATTGTTTTGGTTTTTGGCTTCAATACAATACAATACAATAACTCTTTATTAAACACCACATAACAGGCAAAACAAGAAATAAGGCACAAATAAAATACAAGGTAGCAATGGGCGGCCTTATCGCTACAGAGCGATCTCTACCAGGCAACCAGAATGGAATAAAGTTCAGATCAGATTAGAGCAGGTGGTGCTATTATTATTATAAGGAATTTACAGTAAGTACAATAACAAAAATACAAAAACACATAATTACAATGAAACTCGACAATAACACTCGATAATAGGTAAATAGATAGCAAAACATTAAATAGGTACTAACTATAGACAAGTTTTAAAAGTCACAAATGTGACAGGGCTTCAAGTTCGATTGAGTTTTTAATATTATATGTCGCACCCATTGACGGGACAGCCGAAGCCAACGCGTAGAGGCTCTTATGGCAATTTAATGAAGAGTGAAGGATTTTTATTAAGTATTAGCCTGATCTGTCCCACTGCTGAGCTAAGGCCTCCCCCAGTACTTCCACTGCTTTCGGTCTTTAGCAATAAGCGGCCAGTCCTTCAAGAAAGAGTCCAGTAGATTAGATTAGATTAGATTATTTATTCCTTCAATATATTATTACATCATAAATTGTACATTGTCAAGTTAAGTGAATTTATACATCCCGCCATCGCCGTCCAGGTCTGCCGGGTCGCCTCTTCGAGTTTGTAGGACTCCACTCGGTGGCTACCTGGGCCCACAACTCGTCCGGCATGCGGTAAACTTGACCAGCCCAGTCCCACTTTCAAAAAAAATCAAAATCAAAATTTTATTCAGCAAGTAGGCAGTTGAATGCTCTTTTACACGTCATTTTTTTGAGTCTACCAGCGCTTTCGGAAAGACCATGATTGCCAAGAAGAATGCGCCGCAAGAAACTTGGCACAAAGTCATTTTGTCTAAAAACAAGTTACATTAGCTCTTACAATACGTAACCACAGACAAATTACACAAAGAAACCTCACTCTGTCATTAAAAGATTAAGAGAGAGAAAAAAACCGCATTTTAGAAACAAGTGTAAAAAGTAATTATTAGAACAGCAAAACCAGAACACTACTTTACTGGCTCGTTTTAATTGAGCAGGAGATGTATAAGGTCTCCAGGTCAAATATCTGTGAAAATTTAAATTACAAAGGGATGTAGCTTTGATGCCGTTTGACATAGGTCTGCAACTTGAGACATGGCGCGCAGGGCGGTGTTGCGGATTCGGTCCACTAGATTTACTCCTAGCATGCTGCGCTCCATGGCCCGCTGGCAAACCCCGATTTTAGACTTCAGAGTGTCCGTCAAAGACCAAGTTTGAGCACCAAGTAATGCCTTTTTTATTCCGTTTAAGTTTGACAGGACTGTCTTACAGGCCGTATAAAAAATGGCTCTAGCTAAGAAAAAACGTTAGCGATGGTGGTTTAAGTCATCCTCCATCACACTACTTGCCTGTTCTTTTCGGGGTTACACAGTGTTTTCATCAACTTTATGCCTCTTCTTCTTCAGAATGTTAGAGTAAAGTTATGATAGTGAGTATTAGATTAGATGTTACAAAGGAGAAGCTTATTATTAAACGAATTGATGACGCTCACGCAGGCATCTTCCTCGGTCGAAGATTTGCTGTTAGCAATACAGAGGCACGAATATTCGAAGAGAGGTATAATTCGAATATTTGTACTCGGGCCTAAGTGTGGAAATTTAGATTTTTTAGTTAAAGCTTTTTGTGAAGTTATTTTTACGTTAGTCTTATAAATTTTGATATAAATTACTTTTATAAATTAAATCAGTTTTGGTATTTGTAAAGTTGTTGTAAAGCGTTACCTGTTAAACTTTATTCGAGTGCAGATCGCGTGCAAAATTCCGCCAAGTGTCAACTAAAATTTAATCACCATCAGAAGCATAACCTCTTTAGGTCACAACAAAGTTAATTAAAAAGCTAAATGTATCTCTGTATGTGACCCAAACCTACTATTGTTATCTGCCGAAACGACGATGCGTGCGAAACTGGGTCGGTTTTTCTTTCACATGTCGTTTGCACAACACTTGAGCATCAATATAAAGATGAGTTAAAGTATCTATTATCATCAAGGCCCTCCAGCACGAATATTTGAATCCTACGTATCGTAATCAAGTAGTAACGTTATCGAGAAAGTTTGAGCGCGTGACTACCTTACTAGGGTTGTTGAGCTCCCGATATTTCGACGCAGCTACATGCATCATGATCACGGGTAGTCGGGTTGAAAATATTCCATAGTTTTTATTATGTCTAATCTAATTCGCGAATAATTTTAGACCAACCTGCTGTGACGCAAATCCTCAATATCATTTATGAATTCACGACAAACAAGCTTCAATTAATCCTAGCTAATAATATAAATGCGAAAGTAACTCTGTCTCTCTGTTTGTCACCTCTTCACGGGAAAACCGCTGCACCAATCTAGATGAAATTTGGTAGGAAGATAGTTTGAATATTGAGGAATAACATAGGCTACTTTTTATTCGGGAAAATTAAATAGTTCCCGCGGGACAGCGATAACCGAAATCTATGCGGCCGAAGTCGCGGGCAACAGCTAGTTATTAATATTTTCACGTCGGCATGCAGACGGAATACTAAAAGCCCCATGCAAACATTTTTCCTCGACACCGACACCTCGTAATAAGTGAAAAATATTATAAATTAATGAATTAGTGAAATCGTTCTCTAAATTTTATAACTCTTTTTAAAGTGACATAGTGAATAAATTGATTTAAAGGTCAATTATTAACGAGCAGCAGTTTATCACTGTTTTTACCTGACTATCGGAGGAGTCTAATTCTCTGGCACGCTCTACAGCCTAAACTGTTTGACGGATTTCAACGTATGAGGTGTCATTGGGTTCGTCTCAGTCGGGTTTCATGTTTTTCATTTTGATTCTCGTGGGAACGTACTTACTACCCGTTTGACTGATATTCACTAACTAGTAGATCATCATCATTATCATGTCAGCCGAAAGACGTCCACTGCTGGACATAGGCCGGCTCTCCGCTCAGACCGGTCTTGTGCTTTCCGCATCCACCGCGGTCCCGCGATCTTTACCAGGTCGTCGCTCCATCTTGTTGGAGGCCTACCGACAGCTTGTCTAACGGTCCGCTGATGGCATCATATATGTAGTAGGTATGAGTATTACATAATTACATCATACAAGTGAGTGACTTCATTATTATTTTTAATCATGTCATCTTGTCATCTTGTTGGAGGCCTACCGACAGCTCGTCAACTAGTATATACCTAGAGTGAATATGCGACTTAAGCAAACATAATTTAAATTAAAATTTTCACAGATATTTGACCTGGAGACCATATACATCTCCTGCTCAATTAAAACGTGCCAGTAAAGTAGTGTTCTGGTTTTGCTGTTCTAATAATTACTTTTTACACTTGTTTCTAAAATTCGTTTTTTTTTCTCTCTTAATCTTTTAATGACAGAGTGAGGTTTCTTTGTGTAATTTGTCTGTGGTTACGTATTGTAAGAGCTAATGTAACTTGTTTTTAGAAAAAATGACTTTGTGCCAAGTTTCTTGCATCGCATTCTTCTTGGCAATCATGGTCTTTCCGAAAGCGCTGGTAGACTCAAAAAAATTACGTGTAAAAGAGCATTCAACTGCCTATTTGCTGAATAAAATTTTGAATTTGAATTTGAATAGAAAGCCTTCCATTTTTTTTTTATTTAGCTTGCTGTACTTACTTATTTACTTACTTATTTACTTACTTTTCACGTAGTCGACTTTGTTTTAGTATTTAGCTTGTTCGCTGCTCTTTTCAGACTCCGGTAAGACACACATACATACAAGTCACACTTTTATGATGAAGTCGCCAAAAACTGCGAAACTCCGAATAAGCAATTAGGCCGTCTACATAAAACACAAGATTAAAATTAATACAACCTTGGATATTTCGCATACTGAATATCCCGTCTAAGACTAAATTACCTTGAAAATATGTAATTAATAATTAATCAGAAATAAAAGGTCGCTATAAATAACGAAACACGTCGTTTTGTCAAAAGGTCAAAGCATCAATTTCCTTTATTTTCAAAATGACTGTTGATTATCACGCAACAATAAATCATTCGAACTCAGGGCTTGACACCAACCAATTTGTAAGTGTTTGTTTTATTTGGTCCGCACACGGTCCGCATGAAGTACAAATTAAGTGCATAATTAAAGCAGACAGACGGGAGGCATCTCTGGCTTATCTATGAACTACAATTTTCTGCCACTTTAGTCTACGCCCACGTCATAATTGGCTATGTTCCTACAAACCTAACTTAAAACAAAACTGTCACACAAATGACAAAACACGCACACAATCAACAGACTCTGTGCATTTTGCACAGACTTAACGTAAAATTTTTGCAAACGGGAAATCGCGAGTTAACATCCTGCACCAATCCTTTCCTGTGCCCTAAGCACGACTTGTCGAATCCTGCGTCACGTAAAATCGAATAGTAAACTATATCGAGTTTGTATGACGTTTGGAACAGCGCCCGCCCGTGAGCGTATTTGGAACTAAAATTTAGTATGAGATTTCTCGATCTCGATACGATAACCATAACGTAACGCAGGATTCGACAAGTCGTGCTTAGGGCACTGCTCTAAGACAAAGTGTGAGTAAGAAGAAAATATCCCACCACAAACATTTTCATGTATAACCTAACCAACTTAGAAAAGTTGAAAAACCCCCGACATTGTCATTTCAAAGTTCAATATTTCAAAAACGGATGAACCTATTTTAATGAAACTTAGCTAAGAACCATCTCGATTAAAGTAGCTATCGATTGAAATAAACCGCATCGAAATCGATTTATCCGTTTGGGAGCTATGATGCCACAGACAGATACACATGTCAAACTTGTAAAATCCCCCTTTTTCGTCGGAGGTTAAAAAAGCCTTTATAAAGTACACATGCTTTAGGATTTAATTACCTAATTTATAATGATTTACAAAGTTTAAGACAATATTTATTTTTCTTATAATTACTGTTTTGTTGTGCATCATGTGCCTCGTTTCCGTCCGTGTCCATATCCATGTCAAGCGTGATGTCTTACCTATTGTCGTATTTTAATTTTTAATTTTTATGTTCGTCCTATAAAGGATAGGCAAAGGAAATGAGGTCCATGCAGCCAATTGAATAAACTAAAAAACAATTACTTTGCTGACTACTGATTTTTTGTTTGATTACTGAGTAGTGGAAGTGGTGGCATGTTGAGCGGTTGTTGTTGTGCTTCGTAAATGGCCTCGTGGAGAGTGCCGAAACGCGTCAGCGTTTAGTATAGTGGTGGTGGTGATAGTTGGGTCTGTGTGGCATGTGTTGATTCGTGTAGCAGTGGAGGCGGAGGTGTTGCATGGAAACATACATTTGCCGCACAGATATAACTATTTGTCGTTAGAAGTCGCGGGTGAGCAAAGTAATTGTTTTTTAGTTCATAAATATGGACCTCCGCAAAGTAACCCCTGATTCAATAAATTGCCAATTGAATAGCTGAACCTTATTCTGTTTTATGAAATAATTTTAGTTTTCTTATCTGTTTTATAACTTTACTTTTCTCTTGTATAACTGTCTTTTGTCTACTTATTGTCTTTATTGTTTATTTGTTAAATTACTTACCTCTTCCGTTTTCACCGTCATGTGTACACTGTTTTTGTCTTCGTTTTAAGGTTTAGTTTTAATCGGGGTCCCTCTGAAAACCAGCGCCGTGGCCCCAGCCGCGGCACAATGCTGAGAGGGATCCTGTTCAACGTCTTTGTTTACTTCTTTAATTGTTTTTTATTATACTTGTCACTTGTGTACGTTGAATAAATATTTTTCTATTTCTGTTTATGAAAAACGAAAATTCTAACTGAAACCTTATTTGGTTAATGCAAACTTCCACACATCATACTGGTGACAGCGATACGCCCCGTAATGACTCTTAGAGTAAGAGTTGGGGTCATCTTTAACGTGACCTCTGACATATGGAAGGTGTGATCTGTACTTAACACCACACCGGACAGCTTGACAGATGGATAAGCTAGTACTTTTACTTTCTGTTGTTAGTCACCGAAACTTTGGCCAATCATTATTATCAATCGCGGTGGTTATACGAGAATTTATCTTTTATAATTGAATACTAGTCCACTACTCGACGTAAACCCAACAGACAGTCGCAAATGGAAGATTGTATAATAAGTAACAGTTGACAGAAACATGGCATAATTATGAACATTTCAAATAGAAAACTTGTAGCTACCTACCTACTTATGTAGGTAAAGTTTGCACTCGTAAACACCCGGGAAAAGATTTTTCACATCGTGTTTAAAAGCTCCCATAGAAACTTCAATTGCTGTATCTAATAATTTTACACAAAGGTTTTTCAATTATTTATTTGGATTATTAAGCGAATCTCATGCTGTTGAAGATGAAGCTCGATGTTCAAATGATGGAACTTTCGCCTTGAGGTCTGGTTTGTAATGTACCTTTTTTGTTCTAATAATCTATATTTATGCCTTATTTTTTTTCCTCGATCACATAATAATTACAGATGATAGTGTCAATTTAAAGATAACACTTGAAAGCATATTCAGAAACCATTACGACTGGATTAGTCTCAAGCTGTTGTGTGTTCGACGTAATCTAATGCATAAGTTACGAAACAAAATCGATTTCTTTTTTTAACGCGATCCTATCTGTGGAACTTGTACCTATCTTCTCACATAAGGAAGAGATGACTTAACAGTTTATTTTAATTGTTAGAGCAAGTTTCAATTACTTTTGACTAACTTTCATTACGGTTGTTGTTAATATGATTATATCTTTTTTCTTTTGATGGACTGGGCTGTTGTTTATAGTTTTTATTTGCATCCATTGTCTTACTAAAACGCCATGGACACAAAGGGTCTAGTACAAAATTCACGAAACATGTGTCCCAGTACGACACGGCAGTTTTCGACGACAGCCATACGTCGTAGCGCTGTCGTTCGACCAAACTAAGACTGACTGACGTTCGATTAGTAGTCTTTTTTTGCAAATTAGTGGTCTTTTGGTTCGGACGAAGTCCATGGTGTTGTTAAGTCAATGTTTGCATCACGCACCTCGCCATTTAGATTGACCTTTAGCTTTTCAAAGTCGCTCTAGTTTCCTTTATTTACAGTTAAATCGAAATTATAAAACTTATCAAGCACTAGCTCGCTACCTACGCTATTTCCCTGAAACTTGGAATAGTGTAATTCTTACCGAAGTGACCAAAGTCTAGTACCCATAGTACAGGCTTTGTCTAGTTTGGGATTAGGTCATTCGGTTTCAATTGTCCCATGATGATGATAATTATTGGAATTAAAGTGTCGATCATTGGGGCGTTTACGTTTTATTACTTAATATTACATTATATTGACAATGAATAATTATATACCTACACGAATTCCAACTAACAATAATACTTACTATTATACTTTAAGTACCAGATTTCGACTAACAGAAGCTCCGACTTGCAATAATAATCATCCTACTGTAGTAGCATCAACGTGACATCATCTCTCATTATTTTTGCGTTCCCTTGCAGGGCGTTACATAACTGTAGGTATACAATACAATACAATACAATACAAATATTCTTTATTGAAAACCACAAAACAGTACAAGGAGATTACAGAAAAACAGGTATACCTTTGTTTTAGTTTAAAGACCTTTGCAATCGAACTGTAATGTGACTTGCAATAAAGAATTTGAGTTGAATTGAGAAGGTACTTACTCTTAGTTTAATCCATTCACGGACTACTTAACTGGTAAATAGTACAGCGATGCGCCAGCATTAAACTAAGGTTTGGAGGTAACTGTTACCGTTGAACTTGATGGAGCCTTACCGCAGACCGCGGCCGTGCGCGACCGTGGTACCACAGTCTATACAGTCGTCCGACGAAGACCTCTAGACAGGTCAATCGTGCGAGGGGGGGGAGGGGGGGGGGTGCGGGGCGGGTAGGGCGAGCCCCCTTGCATACACCGCTACTGCCCGATTAGTTAGGAACTTTCGCCCTCCTTGGTGCTTTGGCCATGCGGTTGCGGTGTCCGCATTTACGCAAACATCAAAGGCGTCAGACCACTGGTAGGTATAAGCTCTTTACACTGTGGTGGTACTCTGCGAGATAACGAGAGTGTTAATGGGATTTAAGGATGAAACTATACAGTTCATCATCATGTCAGCCGAAAGACGTCCACTGCTGGCCGGCGGCCACCCCCGCGGCTCTCCACTCAGACCGGTCTTGTGCTGTCCGCATCCACCGCGGTCCAGCGATCTTTACCAGGTCGTCGCTCCATCTTGTTGGAGGCCTACCGACAGCTTGTCTCCCGGTCCGCTGATGTAGTAGGTATGAGTATTACATAATTACATCATACAACTGAGTGACTTCATTAATATTTTTAATCATGTCATTCATCATCATCATCATGTCAACCGAAAGACGTCCACTGCTGGACATAGGCCTCCCCCGCGGCTCTCCACTCAGACCGGTCTTGTGCTTTCCGCATCCATCTCGGTCCCGCAACTATACAAGGTAATTATGTCATTATCATTACCTATGTTGGAAATAATCAGGGTTTGGACGTTGACTAATTCCCGTATTAGACAACCTATTTATAAACCTACAAAGTACGAAACCCACGGTGCGCGAGACCGACACGCACTTTGCCGGTTTTTTAAATAAAGGACATAAGGCCAATTTTACGGGTGGTAGAACCTTGTACGAGGTCCGTCCGGATAGCTACCACCATCTTACTCGCTAATCCTGCCGCTAAGCAGCAGTGCTTGCACTGTTGTGTTCCAGTGTGAAGAGTATGCCAGCTGGTGTAATTACGGGCACAAGAGGCATTTCATATTAGATCTCTAGGTTGACCCCTCCGATGGGCAGTGGTGATCACTTACCATCAGGTGACCCACTTGCTCGTTTGCCTTCCTCGTTGTATATTTGTTTGAAATAATCAGGGTTTGGACAGTAACATTATTCCCATGATAGGCGACCTATTTACATACCTACTTTGTACGAAACCTCCTGTAAGAACAATCTCGACTAAACCAGCTTTCGATTAAAAAATAACCGCATCGAAATCGGTCTATCCGTTTGGGAGCTATAATGCCACAGACAGATACACAGATACACAGGTCAAACTTATAACACCCCTCTTTTTCGTCTGGGGTTAAAAGAAAACAGCTCCCTAATATAATACAAATACATTAGCCGTGCATACGAGCTAATGTAATGTCCATCATGCACTCTTGCGCAAGCTTAATGACGCCGCTTGATGCAACGATGATGTCCAAGGACCGTTATCGTTGATGAGTTCGAAGTTAGATGCGGGTGTTAAAGTTATATATTATCAGGTCGTCTTTTCATCCTAATCCTAATCGTAACTAATATTATAAATGCGAAAGTAACTCTGTCTCTCTGGCTTTCTGTCTCTCTGTCTCTCTGTATCTCTGTCTGTTTGTTTGTTACCTCTTCATGGGCAAACCGCTCCACCAATCTAGATGAAATTTGGTAAGAAGATAGTGTGAATATTGAGAAATAACGTAGGCTACTTTTATTCGGGAAAATTGTATAGTTCCCGCGGGATAGCGATAACCGAAATCTACTCGGACGAAGTCGCGAGCAACAGCTAGTAGTGAAATAAAAACGGATCACTCATACATAAGTCGAGTTTAGCCCGACTTGTTTCGGAGTAATTCGTAGCCCTTAAAAGTCTGTCACAAATAAATAATTAAAATAGTCCTATTTCACTGATTTTTGTATAACATTTTGTATGAGATTGAGCTTTTAACACTTAATACAGATACAAATGTCATTGTTTGTGTCTATTTATGATAAATGTACCCAACACACTGCCGCTGAGTCGTGCGTTCCCAGAGGAAGGACTACGAATTAGTCCGGAACATGTCTGGCTAAACTCGACTTATATACGTGAGTGATCCGTTTCTATTTCACTATGATTGAGTCTTACGGTAGTTTCATGTTAAAAAGGTCGCTCTTTCTCTAACTTTACAACGTGGGCTGTCGCGAGTCACACATCCGCTAGGTTCGCTAATGTTGAGTGAGGTCTATTTATTTAATTACCAAAAATAATAAGGGCCTATAAAATTTGAGGTTTGCCCTCGATTTCCCTGATCAGATCATGACTTGGTGACAATGGGACCACCTCAGGAGTATACCCTTTCGATTAAAAAAATATTTTGAAAATCGATCTACAGTTGACGAAGTAATCGATGTACATACATAAAAAAACCATACATACAGTGGAACGTAGAACCTCCTCCTTTTTTGAAGTCGGTTAAAAAATATACAGCATGACAGTAACATTACATAACCAACTCATAAAAGTTGAAAAACCCCGACATTTTCATTTCAAAGTTCAACGAGTGAACTGATTTTAATGAAACCTAGCTAAAAACCATCTCGATTAAACTAGCTTTCGATGAAAAAAAAACCGCATCGAAATCGGTAAATCCGTTCGAGAGCTATGATGCCACAGACAAATACACAGATACACAGACACAGATACACAGTATGTCAAACTTATAACACCCCCGTTTTTCGTCGGGGGTTAAAAAAACCAAAATGTGCAGCACTTGAGCATTATAAGACGAGAAACGGTCCGAGGGTATAACACACAAGTTAGCTTGCATTTTCTGACTGAAAAAAGTTTTAAACCAGCTTTTCGGCGACGCTAACACGACGTCAGGAAAGTACACTTCTGCAAAACAATTCAATGGTGGTTGTGAACGTGTGAAGTTCCCAATCCGTTATGGGTCCACGTGGGAATTATAGCCCATGCTCTCTTATGCTAAGAGGTCTGAGGGTCGAGCACGACTTTTCGAATCCTGCGTAACGTAAATCGAATAGTAAACTTTATCGAGTTTGTATGACGTTTGGAACAGCGCCCGCCCGTGACCGTATTTGGAACAAAAATTTAGTATGGTTTCGCGGTCTCGATACGATAACCGTAACGTTACGCTGGATTCGAAAAGTCGTGCTCGACCCTCTGTGCCCAGTCCCACTGGACGTAAAAGCCTGGCGATGATGAATTCCGCATCTGTTATTTATTTCATCTAAGACTCGTGTAATAAACTTTTGTATACGAGGTGTCTGCGATAAAGCCATCTGGATCTCTTCCTGGTGCTGAAGATGGACTTCTTTGAGTAATGACTGATTGTTTACTGTTTTTATGCTCTTGCGCACGTGCCTTTTAATTATGATTGATTTCCTATAGATATTGAAGTTTTGGTAAACAAATCTCGTTGCCAAATCGCAATTGTAGAAAATATTTTTCTTACCTTACCATGACCACAACCAACTTAGAAAACTTGAAAATGCCCCGACTTTGTCATTTCAAACTTCAATATTTCGAAAACGGATGAACCGATTTAAATGAAACTTAGCTAAGAACCATCTCCATTAAACTAGCTTTCCATTTAAAAAGCCTGCATCGAAATCGGTCCATTTATTTGGGAACTAAGATGCCACAGACAGATACACAGACACAGATATATACAGGTCAAACTTATAACACCCCTCTTTTTTGTCGGGGGTTAAAGAAGGAGGTTGTTTAAACATAAGTTTGATATGTTTACCGGTGTATCTGTATATCTGTCTGTGACTTCGTAGCTCCGAAACGAACGAACTGATTTCTTAGAATCGAGATGGTTCTTAGCTAAGTTTCATAAAAAATCGGTTTAGCTGTTGGATATTCTACTTTGAAATAAAAAAGGTAGGGCGTTTTTCAACATTTCTAAGTTCCCAATGTTTGACAGGTCAAATCCAATAATTGACACCCTGCTTTACACCTTTATTGCTATGAATTAAGATTGAAAGTGTCAACTATTGGGGCAGTGTCGAGTATTAATAACGCTCGAAGTAAGGTAAATGCCCTGTTATTGACCTTAGTTCGAGCGTTATTTTCATTTAAGTAGATAAGGATTGTAATAACTGAAAATATTTACTGTTTTGTTTGTGTTCACATTCAAACTTCTTGATCACGTATGAGTAATTGAATATTTTTTTAATAATTTAGTGATCAATAATTTATTCAATTATGTAATAATGTATTCAATAATGTAATAATATATTCAATAATAATGTAATAATGAATTCAATAATGTAATAATGTATTCAATAATGTAATAATATATTAGCGATAAGACCGCCTGTTGTCTACCATACCTGTTTTCTGTAATCTCTTTGTACTATTTTGTGGTTTTCAATAAAGAATATTTGTATTGTATTGTATTGTAATATATTCAATAATAATGTAATAATGGATTCAATAATGTAATAATGAATTCAATAATGTAATACTGTATTCAATAATGTAATAATGTATTCAGCTTAATGTATCTAATAATTCCGTTAATTCTTTCAACCAATCATTACGTAAAAATAAAATTGCTTGCCAATATATCCGGCTAGGCATGTCACTGCACAACAACTATTTATAACGTCACTTTTGTACCATGTCTAAAGCAAGTTAATAAATTTTATTTAATGCGAAAAAATGCACATTTTGAATTCCACATTATACATTTTTTTATACTCTTGTAATGTATTAGTTAACAACCATAAAATAACCAATGCATTTGACAACAACTAACTATGAGCTTACAAACATATATTAATTGACATTTTAAAATTGATTGTAGGTATTGAAATTAACTACATTATAATGAACAAGATTGCGTTTAATAAAAAACAAAGTCAATATTCTGATTTAGCGGCTTGGGTTAATAAAAACAGATCAAATTATTATTATGATAATCTTTGAGTTGGAAATTGGCAATCTTCATCTCTTTCTCCCACGATCTCATACCGTTTGACAGAAAAAGACGGCGAATGCCCAAGCGAAAGCGAAGCAGAGTCTATTAGACAATTAGCTCATACGTTCGAAACAGTTAACTTTTTTACAATGAACCCTACAGACATTTTAAACAATGAATAACCAACTTAAAATTAAAACAGAAAACCTGACTGCAATCCCGTGAGACAATATACTATGACACTCCGACAACTGGGACGAATGTAATGACATGTCACCTCATACGTCCGCCGTCAAACGGTTTAGGCCGCAGAGAATGCCAAAGAATAAGACATACATACATACGCCCAAAAAACATAACCCTCCTTCGGCAGTCGGGTAAAAATTCAAGAAGGAGAAGGCTTGTCAATTTAAGTTAAATAAATAAAATTAAACTAAAACTTAAAACTAAATGTATAACAAAAAAGTCATCCGCCACTGGCTTCATCAAAACAATGTTAATATTTATACAAACAACAACACCGAATGTTTTTTTTTAATAAATTGGAATTTTATCTACGAAGATACGAAAAATTTAATACAGTGACTATTTACAGCCTTTGTGATTAAGAATTCACACACACATACATACATACAAATACATTCATAAGAATTCATAAGAATTTACCCTATGGTTAAATACCTCAATTAATCCTGTTCTGTTTCTGCTAGGCAGACAGACATGTTTGTGAGGCCAACATAGTTGTATGTATTTATGACCGGCAATATAATAATTTTAAGACTCTAGTCAAGTGGGCCGAGCACGCATATTCGAATCCTGCGTAACGTAACCGAGTAGGTAACGTTATCCAGAAAATTTGTATGACGTTTGGAACAGTGCCGCCCGTGAGCGTATCTCGTACTAAAATTTTAAATATGAACTTTCTCGATGGCGATACCATACGGTACGGTAACGTTAGGTTACCCAGAAGGAAAAAAGCAGCGATAGCCCAGTGTCTCAACCTATAAGGCCTCTCAAGCAGAGGGTCGTGGGTTCAAACCCCGGCTCGCACCTCTGAGTTTTTCGGAATTTATGTGCGGAATTACATCTACAATTTTAGCTCCTTTAGACTCCAAGTGCCTGCCAAGCACCAGCAGATGTTCCTGCGCTCCGACTTCTGGCCGGAGGGTGTGGTGTTCCGTCGCTTTAGGGAATAAATAGTTGTAATGTTTTGTTTTAATTTTTATATGTACTTTTTTGCATTGTGAGTGGTTTATTTTTAAATTTTATAGCGCATTGCCTTTGCTGTAAAATTGTTTTGATAATAAATAAATAAATAAATCTGTAATTTATCATGAGCTTTTCGGTGAAGGAAAACATCGTGAGAAAACCTGCACACTCCTGCGAAACAATTCAATGATGTGTGTGAAGTTCCCAATCCGCACTGGGCCCGCGTGGGAACTATAGCCCAAGCCCTCTCATTCTGAGAGGAGGCCTGTGCCCAGCAGTGGGACGTAAAAAAGGCTGGTGGAGATGACGCAGGATTCGAATATATAATAATTTGAAGACTTTCCAGCTATCTAGGGCCTCAGTAATTTTCTGTGACAGATTAAACTTCCTCCCTCATATTAATTTGAACGTAAAAACTGTAGCTGACAAGCACCATGTACACGTTGATACCTGAAAAAAAAAATGAATAATATGGACATATTCTTGCTATATCTATTTTATTTATTTTGTTTATATATTATTTTTGTTTATGTAGTTATCTGAGGCCTGAGTACGAACCTGCTTAACGTCATCGTGTAGTAACGTTATCGATAAATTTTTATGACGTTTGGAACAGCACCAGCCCGTGAGCGTATTTGGAACTAAAATTTATTATTAAGTTTCTCGATTTCGATACGATAACGTTATGTTACGCAGGATTCGAATGTTATTCTCGGGCCTCTGTAGAGGAGTACAGTAGGGTAGGGGGATTACAGTACTAAGGGTAGTGTTATCAAAAAGCACAAAATCGCGTTTGCGTTAACGTGTCAAATTGTATGAGAATTGCTTAACGCGAACGCGATCGAGACGTATTTTTTGGCCTGGTCGGCGATTACACTAGGCGCCAGACAGACATAAGTACGAAATAATTATTACCAAACTTTTTTTTATACGCTGAGGAAGGCAAACGAGCAAGCGGGTCACCTGATGGTAAGTGATACGGAGAAGCTTCGCGCTCGCTCGGTCACATTTCTCGCCACTGGATATAGTCATATAATACATGAGCTGTATTGGTTTACTAGAGTGGCCAGGCTATAACTATTGAGTAAGATAAAAAAAAATTGTTACAATTACGGTCCATGTTTATTTCATACGCGAAGCTGTGAACTCTTTGAGCCTGTCAGATGTGTAGAGGGAACTCAAGTTCAATCACAAATAACACTCTCAAACCATGTATCTGTCATTCATTTTGGACACGACTTGAGTTAAGTATAATTAATAAAGTAGACTTATTGACCGAAGTGAAGCGACTAGTCTTTGTTTCATCTTGGGCAAAAATTATTTCATACGTGTGTATGTCTCTACTTCCTTCATATCTCAGAAATGAACTTACTGGGACAGTAGGCTAAGCACGAAGTTTTCGAATCCTGCGTAACGTTACGTTATCGCATCGAAATCGAGAAACTTCATACAGAATTTTAGTTCCAAGTCATACAAATTTCTCGATAACGGTACTACTCGAGTACGTTACGCAGGATTCGAAAACTTCGTGCTTCTTGGTTTTATCTCTGTATATTGAACGTACCAATGTAAAATACTTCAGCCAAAATGGTTTTGATCCCGTAATAGTAAGAGTTGGAGAAGAAAACAAACATGGAGAGAAGAATGAACACAACCCACATGATGTAATAAGACTTGATGATGGACGGCCGCTCCTGGAAACAAGAGAAATCGAAATGTCAAAGGCCTGATTAGTTACGAATATTTGAATCCTGCGTAACGTAACGTTATCGAATCTAAATCGAGAGAATTCATACTAAATGTTAGTTTCAAATGCGCTCACGGGCGGGCGCTGTTCCAAACGTGATACAAATTTCTCGATAACGTTACTACACGATTATGTTCCGCGGGATTCGAATATTCGAATCCTACGTATTATAATCGAGTGTTAACGTTATCGAAAAAAAAATGGAAAATAATAATAATAATAATAATAACACAGGGCAGCTTGTGGCGAGCTGTTGGGGAGTAGCGACCCCACGTACCCGAGTGCTCCCGGGGAAGCCCCTGACCCTCATCTCCACCTTGCCTTTGTTGGCCGGGAGGAGTGAGCACTGACGAGGGACAGGACCCCCACCTCTGACTTGCCTTAATCGGCCGGCCAGAGTGGAGTCGCGAGAGCTATACGCTCGAGGGTAGATGTGGAAACGTAAGTGGCGAGTTGGCTATACGTTTAAAGTCCAGTGACACCTCTCTACCCTTAGCGCTCCGCACCGGCGTTGCTCCTAGGCCATTTTTATATGTCGCTCATACGGGGGCCCGTCTAGTGGAAGGCGATTCACCGTCTACTAATATCATTTTCGATTGAGACATTTTAATTCGGTAGACGTCCGGTGGTCTCAATCAATAGCTCAGTAGTTAGCCCATGATTTCCCTCCCCATAGTCCATTACACTTTAGGTCCCATCGATTTACAATAGTCCCTACACCTGGCGGGTGCTGTCTCTGAGTGTGTCCCTATGGCGCGGTCAGGGACAGCGTTCGCTCGATGTATCCCTCACTCTTCATTAAATTGTCAAAAGGGCCTCTACGTGTTGGCTTCGGCTCCGCGCACGCCTCCCAAAGGTCCGGGACACTATTGTCCCATGAATGGGTGCGACATACAAATAATAATAATATTTTTTTTTTGTATAACGTTTGGAACCGCGCCCGCTCGTGAGCGTAATGGTATTTGGTACTAAAATTTAATACGAATTTATTTAATTTTAATTATTTAATTAAATTTTAATTGAATTGACTTTAATTAATTAATATAGAAAAACTGGTCAAGAGCGTGTCGGATACGCCCAGGATACGTAGCAGTTACGTCTATTCTCCTTCATGAATTTCATTGATAAATTGTAATGAGATCAGTTTTCAATATGGTGACAGCATTGTTATGATTTTATGCTCCTTCAGTTGTCATGTCTGTTACGTTATGCATTACCACGATAGTCAATGAAAAAAAATTACACTAATGATTAGTTTCCTAATTTATGCACAACCCAACAAGTGTACAACAATCATGATCGTACGTACGCATAACGTTTATTGTATTATCGCGATACAAGGAAAGAGTGTATGCAAATATAACTCGCGTACCGAATAGAAGGTAAGCGTCCACATATCGGTATCGTACGCAACGGACGCATCGCACGCAACGGATCGTTGTTTTCTTTGTATAGAAACTCCACCTCTGCGTCCACCTGTCCGCATCGTACGCATCGCACATTGCATATATTTTCGTTGCGTGCGATGCGTCCGTTGCGTACGATACCGACATGTGGACGCTTACCTAGACGGGCTAAGAACAGCATCAGGTACGCGTTCCAGCTCACGACCGTTATCGGCGAGCGACGTCAAGTTTCAAAACCGGACAAGTGCGAGTCGGACTCGCGCACGAGGGTTCCGTAGAAAGATTTTAACGCTTTTCCCCGGTGTTTTAAGAAGTCCAGTGTTAGCAGAGCCCTGCTCCTAAGCAAAATGTACGCAGTGTGGGGTCAACTTATATCGGCCTGTGAAATCTACAGACAGACATAATTTTTTTAAATTTTGAGACTTTTCGGAGTGCTTGTCCTATAAGAGCTACTTTCATACCAAATTTCAAGTTTCTAGGACAGCTGAAAGTATCCTTCAGGTTTTCGGATTTCGGCAATTTGTATGGAAATAGCCTTTTTAATGACTGTATCTTTTGATTGCGTTGACTTGGAAGGTTGATTTTTTTCACAGCTTCAAGGGACCGCAGGCATGAGTATTTGATATTAATTTTAGCATGCTACCTCCACGCGTTCCAGAGAAAAAGGGTTTTGACAGACAGACGGACAGACAGACGGACAACAAAGTGATCCTATAAGGGTTCCGTTTTTTTTTTGAGGTACGGATTCCCTAAAAAAGCTTGTTTGGAGATCTAACTCACCATGCAAACCCCGAAGATGAAGACGACGTCAAAGAGGAACTTGGCCAGGAACATGAAGACGAGTATGATGCTCATGGCGTAGAGGCCGCTGATCCTCGCGTCCACCTCAATATCCTCCATGTCACTGAGGAACCATATAGTCTTCGCTGTGTCTCTCTCCATCACACCGACCTCTGTTGCTGTCACTATCATCGTGACAAGGAGGGTAAACGACAGAACCTGGAATTTAAAAACAAATTTAGTACTTGTTACCTAGCTGTGATCGGTCCGTCCGTCCGTCCGTCCGTCTGTCTGTCTGTCTGTCAAGGCCCTTTTTCGCGTGGAGGTAGCATGCTGAAATTAATATCAAATACTCAAGCCTGCGGTCCTTTGAAGCTGTGAAAAAAACAACCTTCTAAAGCAACGCAATCAAAAGATACAGTCATTAAAAAGGCTATTTCCATACAAATTGCCGAAATCCGAAAATCTAAAGAATACTTTCAGTTGTCCTAGAAACTTGAAATTTGGTATGAAGGTAACTCTTATAGCACAACCACTGACACTGGACATCTTAAAACACTGGGGAAAAGCGTTAAAATCTTTCTACGGAACCCTCGTGCGCGAGTCTGACTCGCAATTAGCCGGTTTCTGTATGTAATGTCATTGATCCGACCACTGTAACTGGGTCAAATTTAACTTGGACAATTTATCAAAACCGATCAAGTGCAAGTCGGACTCGCGCACGAGGGTTCCGTTGAAAGATTTTAACGCATTTCCCCAGTGTTTTAAGAAGTCCAGTGTTAACAGAGCCCTGCTTCTAAGCAAAATGTACGCAGTGTGGGGTCAACTTAATATTGGTCTGCGGAATCTACAGACAGACATAAAAATTTAAGATTTTGAGACTTTTTTGAGTTGTTGTGCTATAAGAGCTACCTTTATACCAAATGTTACTAGGACAACTGGAAGTACCGTTTAGGTTTTCGGATTTCGGCAATTCGAACCGAAAAAGTCTTTTTAATGACTGTATCTTTTAATTGCGTTGACTTAGAAGCTTGATTTTTTTCACAGTTTCCGGGGACCGCAGGCTTAAGTATTTGATATAAATTTCAGCATGCTACCTTCACGCGTTCCAGAGTAAAAGGAGTCTTGACAGACAGACAGACAGGCAGACGGACAACAAAGTGATCCTATAAGGTTCCGTTTTTTTCCTTTTGAGGTACGAAACCCTAAAAAAGAGTAAAATGTCACTTACAGCATTGAGTACTCCTAATATGATGTTGCCAGTTTTTAAATCTAAGAAACAGCAACATTTCTCTAACCGTGGCAGACCCATTTTTAACTGTAACAAAAACCAGTTATAAATAACCTAATTTGCTAACCCGTATAATAGAGTTGTGCCTGCTCGGTCTTTAAAGGGAGCGCTCCGATCTCGTTCAATCGGTGAAAGGAACTAGTTCGGACTTTTAATTCCTTTAGTTCAGTAGTTCAGTGAACGAGTTAGAACTGTTTTGATCTGTGAAGAGCACGGAACGGAACGATAGTTGTTCATCTCACTCCCACTTGCACTAGAGACACTTTGAACGAGCGCTATTTATCTCGTTCCTCGGTCTCGGTCACTCTCACTCGCTCCGTTCCGCTCAAGCGATTCATCCACTCCACTCTTTTACCTACTGAACTAAAGGAGCGAAGACCGATTCAAATCGTGCGAAAGGATTTAGTTCCTTTCGGTCGGCGACGGGAATTCATTCCTAACAGTTCTTAGTTCCTGACCGACTCAAGCCTACCGTATAATTGTGTTTATGATATTGTCATAAGATTGATTTTACCAGGTCCCCGTTTCATAAACGTGACAGGTGACAAATGACAACGACAATTCGATCTACACTTCGAAGTTAATATGAATTCTGGTAATACAAAAACTTTTCAAGCCAGTAACCTACACCAAACTGTCGTTGTCATTTGTCACTTGTCACGTTTATGAAATGGGGGCCGGACCCGTGGGAAAGATTTTTACTGTATCACCAATATTACTACGATTGCTTTAGAATTTACCTTTTTTAGTACGAAACTTTAAATAACTCATGCATTTTAACCGATTTCGAAAAAGGAGAAGGTTCATATGAACTGTTTTTGTGTGTTTCTTACGCTATTTTTTTTTGTTTGAAAGGGTTACATACTTCGGAGGTGGTTCTATTATAAAAAATATCAAAATTGGTTAAATTGTTTTTTTTTATAAGTACAGGTATGAAACAAAAAAATTAAAAAAAGTGAAACTGCCTCAAAGAAAACATAAAATAACCTATGAAAAGGATAATTGTGTATCCTTTTGACACTTGTCATCGGATTGAAATGACAGTTTTAGTATGACTGTGACGCAGCTGTTTTCGATACCAATTGTCAGCCCATACAAAAACTGTCAAAATAAATACGATGGCGATTGCGAGCGAGGCAGACAGTAAGCATGCAGTTATAATTTCGTCCACAGTAACGGATTTAATTTATTTACCATTTTTTTTTTTATAATTAACAGAATTAATAACAAGAGAAAAATCTATGATGGTTGATGGCACGTTTTTATCAGCCAATCCTTTTTAAAACATATTTTTTCCTATCAAAATGTAATAACGAGAAAAAAAAATTACACTCACTAACCTAAATTGTATGTGTTCACTGGTCCACTTTCACTGCAGAATGAACACCGGGAGACTATGGGAATGACGGTCTGCAGAAACATCCGAGGATGCCATAGACTATATATCCTAGAGGGGGAAGATTCAATCTATACCTATAAAACAGTACCGTGACTGACTGACTGACTAACAGACAACGCACAGCCTAAACCACTGGACCTAGAGACTTGAAATTCGGCAATCATATACCTTGAGTATCCTAGAGGTGCACTAAGAAGGGATTTTTCGAAATTCCCACGGGATAGAGAACTAGCCCATTTTGAAATATTTCACGGGGGCAAAGCCGCGGGGCATAAGCTAGTGGCTGTATAAAGATAAGACATTTGTGGCTATAATTTTCGACGAGCTTTTTAAACATGACAAGTTTAACGCGATATGTTTCTATTCTAAGGAACGGCTACGAATTAGACTGAAAATTATTGTTGGGCCGAATTCGAATTATATACGTGAGTGATCCGTTTATTTTGTATCATCATTTTAAGGCCCACTGCTGGGCACAGTACAAAAGAATGCCGCTCTCAATTATTATACTAGTCAAAAGAACATAGGGGCCACAGGGTGTTTTGATCGTTACACGAAAACTGTACCTATTTAAACGGTTTTTTTAAACTGCCAAAAAAACATCTCGATCGAGTTCGCGTTGACGTCTGAATTACTAATTGGCACATTAGCAGCGGCTAGTGGCACGTATCGACAACAAACAATTCTTATACTATTTGACACCTGTAACCGTAATTACAGTAGACGCTCCGGCAGTGATTTTAAACTCCGATCCCCTGAAATATTTGCTCTCTCTGAGGACAGAATCCCCTGTAATCCTTTTTTTCTTGTCGGAGTGGAAACTCGTAACGAGTACCGCTAAACATGGGGAAAGCCTGGTGGTTATGTGGGACTCAAAGGGTGGAAGTATACCCACTAAACCACTCCGGTGTTGACCTCTTGCCGGGTTGCTAGGTGCCGGGGATCCCTAGGGATGCACCAACGGTACCCTCCGACCACCCCGGCTTCTTGCTAGGAGGCTCGGGCGCTAGGAGGGGATCACAATACTTGATCTTCCCCTTAGACGGTTAGAATTGTGTGTGATGCGGGTTTGGGATCCCCATCCCTCGCCGGCCGACTCTACTGGGGGTTCACGCGAGCACCGAACTGCTGACGCCTATTCCCCTGTTGTCCTGGCCTTTCTATTATAATAATCTTTGCCTACTCAGGCGCCGAAGTGTCTGCATATTTGGTCGATATGTCGTGAATCTTGGGCCTACTTTCTCAATCGTTAGGGATTACTATTCACAAAGGTTTGCTATGAATGAACGAGCTCCTAGTATTTTGGTATAGACAGATATAATAATGTGTTGTGCTACGGTTGTTTTCTTAATATAAGTTTGGATTACATACTTGCATGGAAAGTAGGTTTATTTGTAGGACAACAGATCAAGGTATCGATTTTACTTACGGATATTTTTTATTGAATACTACGAAACAGTCAGTAGGTACAAGGAGATTAAAAAAACCGGCTAAGTGCGAGTCGGACTCGCGCACGAGGGTTCCGTAGAAAGATTTGAACGCTTTTCCCCAGTGTTTTAAGAAGTCCAGTGTTAGCAGAGCCCTGCTCCTAAACAAAATGTAGTAAATGTTCGTAGACCAATATAAGTTGACCCCACACTGCGGTGTGGGGTCAACTTATATTGGTCTGCGAAATTTACAGACAGACAAAAAAAAAGGATTTTGAGACTTTTCTGAGTGGTTGTGCTATAAGAGCTACTTAAACCTTCATACCAAATTTCAAGTTTCTAGGACATATGGAAGTACCCTTTAGGTTTTTGGAAATTGGCAAATTGTATGGAAATAGATTTTTTAATGACTGTATCTTTTGATTGCGTTGACTTAGAAGGTTGATTTTTTCACGACTTCAAGGGACTGCAGGCTTTAGTATTTGATATTAATTTCAGCATGCTACCTCTACGCGTTCCAGAAAAAAGGGTCTTGACAGCCAGACAGATAGACAGACAGACAGACAGACGGACGAACAACAAAGTGAGGTACGGAACCCTAAAAAACAAGCAAGGTATACCAATAGACGGTCTGATCGCATAAAAGCAATCCCTTGCAGATAACCAAATACAGCGATCGAGATGAAGAGGTAAATTTTTATTGAAGTTTATTAATTTTGATTAAGTATGCTTTTCTTCTTCAAAATAATTTATATTAATTTGAACGCACATGTATGCATGAAAGTAGGTAATTAATAGATACTAACTTAATAATAACAAATGGTAAGTAGGACTCATGAATTTACAATAGACAATTACAAAGTCACAGTATGGAATGGCATTACCATAAAACGCTGTATTTAACCGACTTAGAACAACGTGATAATGTGTTAACGTGTGCACTCGGCTTGAAACAATTATGTTGAACAAATTGTTTTTTCAATTACAATAGTAACAGTTACAAGTTTGACTGCTATGTGTTTGTGTGTGTGTGTCTGTGGCACCGTAGCTCTGAAACGTTTGAACCAATTTGTACTTTTTTTTGCTATATAAAAATACCTTGATACACCATTATCATGTCAGCCAAAAGACGTCCACTACTGTAGGCCAAGCACGAAGTTTACGAATCCTGCGTAACGTTACGTTATCGTATCGAAATCAAGAAATTTCTTCATCTTGGTTTCTATATTTTGGTTGTCTGTAAGAGATCGCTTTTAAAATCATACAAAATTTTAGTTGCAAATACGAGTCTGTTCCAAACGTCATACAAATTTCTCGACATCGTTTACTTACTACTCGATTACGTTACACAGGTTTCGAATATTCGTGATCGAGTCTCTGTACATAGGACTCCCCAAGGCTCTCCACTCAGACCGGTCTTGTGCTTTCCGCATCCACCGCGATCCCGCGATCTTTACCAGGTCGTCGCTTCATCTTGTTGGAGGCCTACGGACAGCTCGCCTCCCGGTCCGTGCACGCCATTCGAGAACCTTCTGACCCCATCGGCCATCAGTTCTGCGAGCAATGTGCCCCACCCACTGCCACTTATCACCATAACCAAAGATAATTACTTTGCCCCATGGATCCCAAAACCAACTTGACAAAAGATGGGTGCTGTTACGTTATTGAAAGCTTGACGAATCAACGCAATCAACGCCCATTCCGTTCCAACTTAATAGTTGGTTTCCTATAATTTTATAGCCTAATTTTAAATTATGCAATGCTATTCTATGATACTCTGATCGGACCGAAACTTTGAAGGCTATATTATATATTCTGATAAAGTTTCTATCTCTAAGCATAAGCTACCTGTTTTCTCGAGATGATTTTTGTTCGTGAGATACGGATTAGCGAGTTTTAGATACATTTTAACTGCCCTCTTAGGTCTCATTCTGCAATATCAAATGCTAGTTGGAAAACTTAAAAAAAAACGGCTTTAAGGTTTCCTACGATTCTTGTGACCATTAAAGACTGAACTAAAAGGAAATTGTCTATGGTAGAGATTAAATAATGAAAAAAATTGGTATTTATTTCGCATTGTTTATTTTTGTGTCCCTTCTTTTAATAAATTGTCTACATATCCATCAGCGAGATCATCAACGAATAGTGAAATTTGTCTTCAATAACACACTTTTTAAAACAGCAAGGGGAAACATATGAATTGAGAATCTCTCTTTTTTATACGATAACGTGGGTAAACGAGCAAGTGGGTCACCTGATGGTAAGTGATCACCACTGCCCGGGGGGTTTGCAGATGCGTTGCCAACCTAGGAACGCTAAAATGAAATGCCTCTTGTGCCTGTTATTTCTTTATTTCTCGAAGCCAAAGCGCACACTTCACATTAGGAAATCTTCAATAGGACTGACTCTAGATTACAGCTCCAATTTGCCACGGTCAAACGAGATTAAGCCAGAAAATTACTCTGGCAAATGTCCCTCCATTCGTTACAGTGGTTTCGGGGGAGATTGCAGGATATGTTGGCCAGATTTCTGGTGTCTTGGGTGTCACATACAATACATACCTCCTAGGTTAACGTTCAGAATACCCTCTACATTTTCTTAGCTGTAGTAATGATCAAAACGCTACACATAGAAGGAAAACTATACTGAAATAAAACGGTTCACTCACGTATACATAATAAGTCGAGTTTAGCCCGACATGCTTCGGAGTAATACGTAGTCATTAGTAGCGCCGCGGCACGGCTCGCGCTACTACTAACGAAGAAAAACCGAACTAAAGAAAACTGAACTAGGAATGTCTGTCTATCCTGACCAATGTTTGTCAATTTTGTATTTTTGCGATCACCCCTGCCCATAGATACCTGCAGCACCAAAGGGATTGCAGGTGCGTTGCCAACCTGGAGGGTTAAGATGAAATACTTCTGGTGACTGTTATTTCTCCGGCTCTCATACTCTGCTCACCGGAACACAACAGTGCAAGCACTGCTGCTTAGCGGAAGGACTAGCGAGTAATTTTTTTACAATGTCGTTACTATAGCGAAAAAAATATCAAACAGACTTCCGTTTTATTTTTATTACATTCTAAAGAGGTTCTTTCAAAAACTTTTAGAATAGGACAATCGACCTCAATAAATATTATTGAGGTCGACCATTTTAATAGAAAAGTAGGTAAGTACATATTTTTAGCAGGCTGAATTTTTATCCTCGAAATATACAGCTTTCATTGGTCATTCGTTACGTTCATACGAATCAATTCAATAGTGTGAGTGCAAGTCCCAATTCGTACTAGAACTACGTGGGAACTATATAGTTTACCCTACTCTACCTACCCTACCTTACCCACTCTACCTACCCTACCCATTTTTTTTAACGGTGGGAAATGCATAACGCATACCCTCCGCACCGTGGGGATGACGCGGACGTTGTGTGGGACTCACCTCCCCGGAACTTCCCTCCGTAAAGGGGGGAAGGGGAGAAGCATAACCACTAAAACCCACTGGTGTTGTCGTCCTGCCCGGTTGGTAGGTGCCGGGGGATCCCTAGGAATGAACCAGCGGCGCCCTCCGGTCACCCTAGCCGAAACGCCAGGGTTTCCGCTTTTAAAGGGAAGGATCACATCACTTGATCCTCCCCTTATTCGGGTAGAGTCGATGATGTAATGTTAGCTCGGGATCTCCATCCTTTGCTCCCTACCCTACTACCTCTACCCTGCCTACCCTACCCTACCCCAACCCTGCCTGTGCCCAGCAGTGGGACGTATATAAACTGGAGATGATGAGGTGATTCTTCAACTTCATATTTTTTTTTTATAAAAGTCGCGTGTGTGGTATACTTTTTGCCTCTTGATTATCTTTTGTTTCGCGTAAAGATAACGTATCTCAGTTTCGTGGGGAAGCCTTAATGAACAAAATGTGAATGAGTCGTTACGAGATAAAGCTTTCTAGTTTTTTAAGAGTTATGCTAATATTCTCTATGACCTAGAATCTTTAACATAGTACACAAACAGATACATAAAGATACATAAAGACCGCTCTCTTGAAAAAAGCATACTACAAAGTGGATGAATACTTATGTGATGGCACCACCTGGCCAAGGCTGAAAACAGAAGACAATTAGGACATCAATGTGACTTGGCTGCGTCCCGAAGATATTCGTGTATGTTGTCCGGCTCTGTTGCCGTTGTCCGCTGCGTACTAATTGTAATACAATTGACATAAATAATGTTTTATTTATTTGACATGATGACATGAAATTTATATTTCATCAATTTTTGTTATTTGACATTTGGAGACCATATACATCTCCAGTTTATGTATATGTATTATTATACTTATTATTTGACCGTGGAGGCGTTTTACACCTCTGCTGATTTTAAATTTAGTTTAAATTGACCCTAGAGACTATACATCTCTAAGCCATTTAGATTAAGTATTATATTATAGTATTAATTCTGGGACCCTATACATCCCTTTGTAATTTAAAATTTCACAGATATTTGACCTGGAGACCCTATACATCTCCTGCTCAATTAAAACGTGCCGGTAAAGTAAAGTGTTCTGGTTTTGCTGTTCTAATAATTACTTTTTACACTTGTTTCTAAAATGCGGTATATTTTTTTTCTCTCTTAATCTTTTAATGACAGAGTGAGGTTTCTTTGTGTAATTTGTCTGTGGTTACGTATTGTAAGAGCTAATGTAACTTGTTTTTAGAAAAAATGACTTTGTGCCAAGTTTCTTGCGGCGCATTCTTCTTGGCAATCATGGTCTTTCCGAAAGCGCTGATAGACTCAAAAAAAATGACGTGTAAAGCATTCAACTGCCTATTTGCTGAATAAAATTTTGAATTTTGAATTGATACGAGATACGACAGATAAACGCGCGAAAGTTAAAATAGTCCCTTATTAAAGGACCAGGCCAAAGTTTCTTTTTAACTTTTTACCGGGGGTTTATCAACTTTTCTTAGTAATTTACTTATTTGTAGTTTAGTTATACATAGATAGCAGGTGGTAGGACCTCGTGCGAGGTCCGTCCGGATCGCTACCACCATCTTACTCGCTAATCCTGCCGCTAAGCAGCAGTGCTTGCACTGTTGTGTTCCGGTGTGGAGAGTAAGACAGCCGGTGTTATTAAGGGCACAAGAGGCATTTCATCTTAGCTCTCTAGATAGGCAACGTATCTGCGAGCCCTCCAAGGTTCTGGGTGTCTGTAGGCAGTGATGATTACTTACTATCAGGTGACCCACTTACTCGTTTGCCTTCCTCGTGGTATAAAAAAAAGAATAGAAGAGAAATTAGTAACTTGTCTCAAAATAATACAAAAAGGCATCCCAAAAATTACAATCATAGGCATTATTTGCAAACATCCATTTAAAAAATAACAATGAAATCGTACAACCGTGCCGCCATCTTGAGAAACCATGGAAATGAAAATGGCGCCGCTTCCGGGAAGTCGAACTCGATAACATATCATCTGTATGCGTCGGAAGTGAAGTTATTTAGTAGATTTAATATCGTATGGGATTCTAATGTCGATAAAATAGTGTCAAGGTTTAAAGATTGTTGTATGTTGTCCTTGAGCTTAATTTGATATTTTAAAAATTGTTTTTTTGAGCAGTAAACCCTGTCGCTCCAATAAAGTGTAGTCGTTAAATTTCCTTTTCGTTTGAAAAAACCGGCCAAGTGCGAGTCGGACTCGCGCACGAGGGTTCCGTAGAAAGATTTTAACGCTTCTAGTGTTTTAAAATGTCCAGTGTTAACAGAGCCCTGCTTCTAAGCAAAATGTACGCAGTGTTGGGTCAACATATATTGGTCTGCGAAATCTACAGACAGAAGTTACATTTTTACATTTTGAGACCTTTTGGAGTGGTTGTGCTATAAGAGCTACCTTCATACCAAATTTCAAGTTTCTAGGACAACTCGAAGTACCCTTTAGGTTTTCAAAGTACGGCAATTTGTATGGAAACGACCTTTTTAATGACTGTATCTTTTGATTGCGTTGACTTAGAAGGTTGATTTTTTCACAGCTTCAAGGGACCGTAGGCTTAAGTATTTGATATTAATTTCAGCGTGCTACCTCCACGCGTTCTAGAGAAAATGGGCTTGACAGACAGACTGACGTACAACAAAGTGATTCTACAAGGATTCCGTTTTTCCTTTTGAGGTACGGATCCCTAAAAAAAACAATCACAAGCAAGTATATCACTGTAATATCGTCCCATGCTGCAAAAGACAAATAGGCAACCGTACTTTGACCATTTATTTTACAGCTTTTTTTTTCATGTTGCATAACATCACTTAGCGCAAATAAATGTCTGTCATTTAATTGGATACTCACTCAAGTTGCAATCGGACATTATCCATTCATTCACTCAGCATCTTTGAAGAAATACTTTCCAAAAGGCCGTAACTAACTTCCGTTGCCACTTGATTTAAGACTCTTTGAGTTTCGCTTTAGACTTTAATTTCAAACAGCGCTGGAAGGCAAATAAGTTTTTTCAAAATCGGATTGGACTAAAGTGTCCAAATGGCTCTCAGATGCAAACAGCATTAAGTCGATGAATCGTTTTCATTCTACTTTGAATTTAAGCTCTCGTGAATAAAGTTTCGTATTGGGTGTAGAGTAATTTACGATAACGACACTACAAGTGTATTTTATTTACGGTTGACTTTCTCTTCTAATGTGTTACAAGAGTTTTATTAATCAGCATGGTAAGGCATGTCAGTAATATTCTATTAACGTTATAGATCCTTAACGTTTGGCATTTTTCCAAATATATTTGTGTTGATTTGCGAAACTGCTAACAAGTATTTTGCATAGCATCGAAAATGCTAATGCTACTTACTGTAATAATTTATTGAATCAGGCGTTACTTTGCGGAGATCCATATTTATGAACTAAACAATTAGGTACTTAGCTCACCCGCGACAAGTGAGCAAAGTAATTGTTTTTAGTTCATACTTACTGTAATCTCCAGGGCACTATATCGGGATAGTAGAAAAGGGTGTATTGTGCCACACGTGCCAAAAAGAAGGGCTGAGAACCTCATCGCTCGCCGGTAACTTCAGCCCATTCCTGAGCACTTTCCGCGTACGACGTCAAATTTTAATAACAAAATGCCTTGTTGTTCAATTCTGTTTAAACACCACAACACCGCCAAAAAGTTGGCTGTAATTACCAGAACACATTATCTGGAGAATATAGGGGGCGCAACAGTCACGCAAAATTAGTTTCCGAGTTCATGATTCGAGGCGACCCACTAGTTTTATAATAAGACGTTTAGAGTGCCATCTCTTGACAGTTTGCCGCACTGACATGTGAAAATCCCAAACAACGCAGAGACTGTCGCTTGCTTGGACGTAGAGTGTTTTCTATCATTTTCGCCAGATGGAGCTTGATAGCACGAAAGCACTACCGGTCAGCGAGATTGCATCATCCTAAAAAGCTGCAGTTTTATACTAGCATGTCTAGTAGCGACATCTAGCGTACAATATAGAAAACACAATTTACTCCGTGAAAGGCGACGCGGAAAATACATACACAACTAAAGTACTGTTAGTCACCTGCTTAGTGTACATTTTTGTCTTGCTGTAGCTTTATTACTAGATTTAATAGTAATTTTATACTTAATTCTTCGTACTCTGCTTATTTTCTATGATTGTATGTATAAGTATCTATTCACCAAATTATTTATGAACATGACTATTATTTTTCAACATCACACCTAAAACTACAGAACAAAAATATACACTAAGCAGGTATCTAGCAATGTTTTCATTGTGAAATATACATATAGAGCATACTATTTACTTTGTACGTCGCCTTTTACGGAATAAATTGTGTTTTCTATATTTTACGCTAGATATCGCTACCAGTCACACTCTAGATAAATGCAGCTTTGCACTTTGATGCAATTTTCTTCCTATTTCGATACCTAGCATTCATAATGTGGTTCGAAATTTCGTTCGCAATTCTAGTTCTCGTATTTATAGTGGTGCTATTAGGCTATATTGTTTTTATCGTGTCTATCAACCTTCCTTTTCAAAACACGTAGCATTTTCACCGATTATTAACCGTCCATAAGAGTATTGAAGAGGTTATTTTGTCATAACACCGAAAACATTGCAAAACAATGCACCAAGCTGTCTTCGTTAATAGTGTATGTAAAAGTTTATTTTTGTCTATCTTTTCTTCAGCTGTTTGTGTAGGTATGTGTTGAATTAGTTCTTTCTAGTGCTTAACAACTTTAGCAGCGACGCTAAACTGGCAAGTATCTAACAATATTTTTACTGTATTTTTTATCTCGTAAACTATTTGGATATCAGCTCTTGGTAACATTAAGTACCTAATTTAGTCAGAGCAGGGGTTCCCAAACTCTTAATTCCCCCCCCCCCAGCTTCTACCTACTCTTACTTGCTTGCGTGCGTTTTTTTGCCATCATCGCGACATCACAAAATGCAATTTCCAACTTCCAGGCCTAGGCAATTATTTTGTTTTGTTACTTATACGAGTACATAGATTAAATAGATACATCGACGCTTTGTTCACTTTAATTTACCCTTCAAGCTAACTAAAAAAGGACGTAAGTGTCATCAATACTGAGTCTAATTTAATTCTATACATTAGTCCATAAAGCTCAAAATATAACGGCGCTGAAATGATGTTTATGGAAACTGGCTCTCCGGAGATCCTGAATGAATGAATGAAAGATAAATACCGACAATTGGAGTAACTCCACTTTAATAGTCAGACTACAAACGTTACGTTTCTGTGATGGCGTAAAACGTGTAAAAACAATGTTTCCTGGGTTTAGAGTAAACCTAAAAAACTAGTGTGAAAATTTGTTTAACTCTACCGCGTTGAACGTTTAAAAAAAATGTGAGTGTGATATTTACCCCGTAAAATATTTCAAAATGGGCTAGTTCCCTATTCCGTGGGAATTTCGAAAAAATCCTTCTTAGTGCATCTCTAAGTCCAGTGGTTTAGGATGTGCGTTGTCGGTCAGTCAGTCACGGTACTGTTTTATAGGTATAGATAGATTATGCTAATTGTCAGTCAACTGTTTGCTTTTGTGTTATAGTAACAATGCGTTGTCTGCGGCTAGAAAAATGTTGCTGCATTTTCGATTTGAAGACTGGCAATATCCTTCTGGGATGCACAGTAGCAGTAAGTACATCACTTAATTTTACCGACCGAATAGCCTAGTGGTTAGAGACTCTGACTATGAAGCTTGAGGCGAGTTCGATCCCCGGTCGGGGCAGATGTTTGTGTGACAAATACAAATGTTTATTCTCGGGTCTTTGATGTTCAACATGTTTATAAGTATGTATTTATCTGTATACAAACCCGAATCCTATATTTTTTATGGGTTATTTTGTAATACGTTGTGGTACGCTCGAAAAGCTTAATCCTAGTTTGGCAGTCGGATAAAAAAGGTTACATTCTATTTCAGATTCTGTCCTTCTGTCTTTTCATCACAATGCTGGTAGAAGCCATAGAATTTGGAGATATGGAGAAGAATATAGAAAAGCATCTGCAGATTCTAGACGAGATACAAGGTGTAGCGGAGAATCCAAGGCTGAGAAGATACTTTGCCATGTCTATCATAGCGACCTTCATGTTTTTGGCCAAGTTCCTCTTTGATTTGATCTTCATCTACGGTGTTTGTGAGGTAAGATTCCTATCATATTATTAATGTTCACTTCAATACAGTGATGTCGATTGCCGAACGTAGGTTTAGCTTAACGATTTCTGTGATAGTCTTCTTCTTATAGTGACATTTGACTGAGTTAAATGACAACGTAAAGTATGTCATTTTGCACGAGTCCCGAGGTGTCTAGGCCCGAGCCGTGAAGCGAAAGTCGAGATTCGAGACTCGTGCAAAATGACACTTCCGTACTTGTACCAAATGGTGAGACACCAAGTTCGGCAATGGTCAAAAATGGTTAAATGATACCTAGGTAGGTAATAAAATTACATCACTGACTATTTTAGTGTGTATGACACCTCAACAATTAACACTCGCTAATCACCCAACACTTGACATTAATTAGAATATTAAAAAATATAACGAATCCGCTCAGTGAATGAAACAATTTTTCATGAATTTTGTACTAGACCCAAAGGCCACGGTGTTAAGTAAGTCAACGCTTTCATTGTTAACTAAATGCCGTTTAACCTTCCGATTGTCTCTTGTTTCCAGGAGCGAACAGACATGATCAAAACGTACCTCATCGTATGGGTCACGTGGACTATTCTCTCCATATTCGTCTTCTCCTGCAGTGCTTGCTATTATGACATAATAATCATCGCGAGTGAAGTCTTTTACTTTGGTAAGTGACATGTGATTTGATACTAACTCACTAGTTATGTCCTAGTGTCCGACACTACTCCAATCACAGGTAGGGATGGAAGATTCATCGATTTGTTTGGGAAACGAGCATGTAAAATTTTGCGTAGGTGTTTTCACGTCACGAGTGTAATTTAAGTAGTGAGAAAGTACCTCGATTAACAGTCCCATCTTTTTTGTTGGTGTTTCGAAAGTTAATTTTATTGTTGAACGAAAAAGCGTTGTATTTTTAAAACCAGGGCCGTGTTTTATAAAGCCACAAGTTACAATTTTCAAACGGAAGTCTCATTCTATCATATTTTTTTAGAAAGAGAATTCCGCTTGTAATTTGTAACTTGTAGCTTTATAAAACACGGCCCTGAAGGTCGAGCACGAGTTTTCGAATCCTGCGTAACGTTATGGTTATCGTATCGAGACGAGCAACCTCTTACTAAATTTTAGTTCCAAATACGCTCAAGGGCGGGTGCTGTTCCAAACGTAATACAAACTCGTTAACGTTTACTATTTGATTTTATGTGACGCAGGTTTCAAATATTCGTAGGTACTCGGGCGTCTGACGTTGCACGTATTCATATTCATATTCATTTATTCATATTCATTTATTGACGTGAAAAGCGGTCGGAAGCTTTCTCGGCCCTTCTTTTTGGCACGCGAGGAACATATGGCTCTCCACTCAGACCGGAACTTTAATTTTAATTTGATGTAATTGATTGACATGCTTTCAGCGCCATGTCAAGAATTGTCAACGGGATTTTGACGTTTGATTTTCGTTTTATTTTGCACGTTTTACTACCGGTAACAATAACAACTAAAAGTGGTTGTTTTGACGTCGATTAAAAAATGTATTTTCATGTATTATTTGCTGACTCATCTTTCAATGAAATTATCGGATTAGCTACATAGGTACAGTAATTTCTTTGTTTTTTTTATAAAAATACTATAGAGCAGTGAAAGCCGTTAATTTCCTGTTCCGTGTTTTGTATTTGTGTTTTTTTTTTAAATCAGTTGGTTGTGTTATGTGTGTATATAAAAGTAAAGCAATAAACTTTATGATATATTATGTAATTAATTAATTTTATTTGTTCGCAGTTCTCAACTTGTATATGGTGCTAACCGGCTACAGCTTTCGTGCCATTATAAATTTGAAAGAGCTAGTTTAATATTGTACCTAAATAAATTTGGGTTACAAATAATATATTATTGGAAACCTGACCCCTATACCACAAAAATTACAAGTGCTACAATTTAACCAATTTGTTAAGTTTTTCATACTAAAATGTGTGGCTGTAAACCAGCGCGGTGAAGAGGAACCTATGTGGTCACCTCATCACACACGCTGAGCCTGAGTCTTTTACTTCACTTTAGTTAAGTACCTATTATTACATTGATGCACTTGGCCTACCGCGTAACCGTTAACTTCTGTGAACAATAAATGTTTTTTTATTTTATTTTATTTATTTAAATATGTCAAATTGTAGGACTTGTAACTTTTGTGGGATAGGGGGCTGGGGGTCGATTTTTGAATCCCCGGTGTCTAAATTCACTGATTTCAAGTTCGTATTTTTTAATCTCACCGGTGACTGAAATTCTCATGCCTATGAAATTAAACGAATGCCCCCACCCACTCGTAAACAAGATCACTGAGTGATTTCTTGACAACTAGCAGTGACAGCTAACCTCAATCTACTATTGTCATGCGTGTCTATGACAAAAACGCAAATTAGCTGCATGTTGGGAGATAATATATATAAAATAAGGCTTTTGGCAATGCCATGGATGAGAATTTAGTCACCAAGTGAAATTCAACAATCGACCCCCTGCGAGTACATTTTTGTCAACACACCAATAAAAATACCATTTGAATTAGTGAAAATCTGTGAATGAAGGAATTAAATCTGTAGGTATTCAACTCTACTTGAATTTTCACTATTTTCATGCTATAATCATAGGTGTGATTTCAAATGATGGAAGGCGGGAAAGGAAAAAAAACTATTTTTTAATTATTTTATTTTTGATAATAATAATGACATTCACTATCAATGTAAGCTGATTTATATCGCGAAACGTTTGCCAAAAAACTACGTATACATTTTCGTACTATTTAACAAAGGTAAGTCGCAGATAGCACAAATAAAATATTTATTATTATTTATTACATACAATTAAAAACCAGGATATTCCTTATTCAGTACTGACAATAATTATTCCAATTATAATATTATACAAACGTTGAAAGTGATTTTATTGCCAGCTTTTCCCAGCTATCACGAGAAAGTATTACCTATTATTTTCTTTGAAAATAATGTTGACTCTGCATTTGTCTTCATGTTGGTTCTACAGAGACCCGATGACCCGAGTACGCATAGGTATACGAATCCTGCGTAACGTACCTAACGTTATCGTATCGAAATCGAGAAAACTACATACTAAATTTAAATTTTAGTTCCAAATACGCTCACGGTCGGGCGCTGTTCCAGATTCGTGGTAAGAGCGCCATCTATTATTATTAGCATTAGCTTGAGACAATTTCACTTAACAGAGTTCTTAAAGGCAACGTTCAGTTCATTTGTTATAAAAGTACTTTAAAAACAACCTAGATGGCGCTTAGTGTTATACCCTCATTAGAGTGCCAACTGTTTACAAAGTCGTTATTTAGCCTTTATTTACTACATAGGTAGGCATTTTATACCAATATTAAAACCCGGCAAAACTATTAGTGTAAGTAGGTACATTATTCAATTTGCGGCTGCTTCAACATCAAGGTCTTGCTGGTTCCGTGGAAGTTCGTAAGATGGCGCTAGTTTCAATAAAAACCTGATTCAAGTGCTAAGTTTAACTTTTCTTCTGCCATTTTTTTATCTTTGGCCTCCAAATCTTTGCTATGTATGTATAACTTTGAATTGTCAATATCAGTTTCTGAACAAGAAAAGCACTGAAATAATTCAGGTGATTCCCAATAGATGTCGCTTTTTAATAGATAAACATGCTAACGATATGTCAACGTAGAAATATTAGATAGATAGAGTTCACTTCCATAAAATGAGGAACTTGCAGGAAAGTTGTTAGTATGAATCCAGATCAAAACCTATCTAAGGAGTTAGGCACTCTACTCGATGCTCATAATGGAAGGTAAAATTATTGTCAAAACAAAAAACACGATTCATTCATGTATTTTTATTTTCTTCGGAACGGAATGACCAGCTGAGCAAGGCTGCTCAGCTGTCTAATTCGCCCGGAATCACGATCGCGTTCATTTTGTATGGGCTGACAATTGGTATGGGCCGCGCGATGGATTAAGATCGCTCGGCGAAACTGGTGTGGGCAATTTAGCGCATCTGTACAATTGCGCACAAAATTGACAAGTTCTGAGTGTATTTCTTTGAAATACATTTTTCTTATTTCGCATTTTTTTGTACCTTTAGTCACCTAACATATAACACTCGTTTTTGCTTGTGACTTATTTTGTTAGTATGTTTATTCAGAATCTTGGTAGTATTTTTTAAGTGCTTTTAATTACCCATGATTTAATTAGTTTCCTTTTTAACATAACAATTCACGTCGTAAACCAGTTTCTGGCTTGCCATGTTCAAACTTCATATTTGGGCATTTTTTTCACTAACTACGACATCATAACGTACTTACTACTAATACAGTTAAACAATCCGTGCGCAACAGTACTCAAGAGACACGTGACGCGTGAACGAAGCGAGGGAGGGGAAGAACGACTTGATCTACCAATAACGTGTCGGCGCCAGCGCGCACCCTCCCCTCACCCCTCTGCGCAACCAAATAGACCTAAGAATTGACTTCTGCGCATCCCCCTTCCACTTTCGACAAGCTATCTTAATTCGCCGCGCGACCTATATCGGAAACAGCTAGCTGTGTCACAGTATTACAAAACTGACATTTCAATCCGATGACGAGTGTCAAAATAGTTACGCAAATGCCCTGCTGAATGCTGATAATAAAGTAATTTTAATTTATTTCCAGAAATCTCTATAGGCAGTCTAGTGGTCCCCAAAACACTTCAGCAGGAACTTCAGCCGACACCAAAACATCTGAAAAGGAGGAAGCACAGGACACTTCAGCTCCTGAGAAAGTCGCAATAGTGAAGCCAAAGATAACATTCAAGACTTTGGAGTTACTGAAAAGAAAACAAGAAAGCGTGATTGATTTGACGAAAGATAACTAACAAAACATTTTGTTTAAATAGACATTTAATTTTTTTACACCTGATTTTTTTTAGAATCAGTCTAGGAAGTTCAAGAGAGTACTTACCTGCTCTTCACATATATAAATACACAAACTAACAATAATTATATTTCCTGCTTTATAATTAGTGTAATTCACTTGAAATAAAGGTCCAATGAACTCGCAAACGGCCGAAACTAGGAAACCAATTTTCAGTATCACTGCTCGAATTTCAATATGGAGCTACGTTCCACTATACCGAATTACTGTGAGAATATCTTACCCGATTGCAGACAAATTAAAGTTCACAATCAAAGTCATCATCATCATCATGAACTAAAAAACAATTACTTTGCTCACCCGCGACCACTAATGACAAATAGTTATATCTGTGCGGCAAATGTATGTTTCCATGCAACACCTCCACCTCCACTGCTACACGAATCAACACATGCCACACAGACCCAACTATCACCACCACCACTATACTAAACGCTGACGCGTTTCGGCACTCTCCACGAGGCCATTTACGAAGCACAACAACAACCGCTCAACATGCCACCACTTCCACTACTGACATATGTAAACCATGTACTCAACTTAGTTAATGACAAAACCAACGTACCCACTAATATTTTATAAATTCCAAACTACCCTTTTATGTAAGTCCTAAACTACCCTTTTTTAAGAAATGAATTCCAAACTACCCTTTTTATTTTTATTTTTAATCTACGCCAGGTACCCCGTTATTTTTAACCGAGTACGGTAAAAAGAGAAGTCATGTTCTCATTATTACTATGACACATTATTAAAATTAGAACCAAGTCGTAACAAAGGCGAAGAAACCAAATTAACTTGTTCATTAATAATAGACCCCATGTTGTTGTACCTAATTATTTCCAATTGTTCTAAAACCGATAGCCGCAAACCCTTATCACAATAATGTAAAATTTCGTACGTATCTGAGTCTAACAACGAATGATTCGTTTCTAATAAATGCTTGGCAAAGTTTGATTTCTCTGGATGATCATGCCTATATGACGAGACATGCTCTTTAAATCTAGTATCAAAGCTTCGACCGGTTTGTCCAATGTATACTTGACTACAGTCGCCACAAGTGAGTTTATATACGCCCGACCTGTTCCCTTTATCCACCTTTTCTTTGTTATTACAAAGTCTAGAACGTAAAGAATTAGTAGTCTTAAAGGCAACATTGATGTTATTTGATTTTAAAATATTATAAATCTTGTCAGACAACCGGCCAACATAAGTAATACTAGATCTAAATTTGTTAGTAGGCTGAGATGGCAACGCAGAGTAAAGCATGCTATTCACTATCCGTCCCTGCTTCTTTTGAACCAGACTATTAACCATTGCTGTACTATAACCATTTGTTGTTGCTATCTGATATATAGTATGTAACTCAGAATCATAATGCTCTTTCGACAGAGGTACAGTTAGTAGTCTATGTACATAACAATGGAAAGCAGCCAGTTTATGCTGCCATGGGTGAGTAGAATTTGCAGGTATGACAGTATCTGTGTACGTAGGCTTACGGTAAATTTGAAACTGGTGCCTATTATTTACTCTTGTAATAGTTAAATCCAGAAAATTTAATGAACGATTTTCCTCTAATTCTCAATCAAATCAATCAATTCTCTAATCATCATCATGTCAGCCGAAAGACGTCCACTGCTGGACATAGCATAGGCCACCCCCAAGGCTCTCCACTCAGACCGGTCTTGTGCCTTCCGCATCCACCGCGGTCCCGCAATCTTTACCAGGCCCCTATACCACAAAAATTACAAGCGCTACAATTTAACAAATTTGTAAAGTTTTTCATACTAACATGTGACAAATATGTCAAATTGTAGGACTTTTAACTTTTGTGGGATAGGGGGCAGGTCGTCGCTCCATCTTGTTGGAGGCCTACCGGCAGCTCGTCTCCCGGTCCGTGGACGCCATTCGAGAACCTTCTGACCCCATCGGAGCAAACACACACAATCAAAGTAAATTAAACAAATGAAATGAACAAAGGAAGTCAGTAAGTAGGTACATAATAATATTAAGTTTTAAAATCACTGAAGCCTACTAGATAAGAATACTTTTGTTTACGAGTTTCTTACGAAAATTATTACAATTTACAATACGATGTTAGTGAATGTCATTCTTTACATTTGAAGATTAAGGATATGGCATCACTGGTTTAGCATTCTTTTGTATATTGTAACACCAAGTTTTATCTGTTAATTCTTTTTCTGGTTTTGTTTCGCCTCTCTCACGTCTATGTCCGGTTCGTACAAGCAAATATTAATCCGTCTTTTATATTGGTTTTATAATGTAATCTCATACTGTATCATTCAAGCCGTGTTCTAAATAAAGCTCCGTGTTCAGGTCAGAACCTATTTTTATTTCTTCGCCCTGCCACCACCGAACACGCCGACCCAGCCTGCTATCGTCTCTACACACGATGCAGTCATTCTTTATTGAACACCGCTTAACAAGCAAAAAAATAAAACAATGAAAATACAAGGTAGCAATAGTTATTTTTAAAGTCTGAAGACGTCATATTTTTTCTGACGTTCATTTATCTGCTGCTATATTTAGCCACACTGAAAAGACATGAGTAAATACATTTGAATAGCAAATCAAACACAAAATCATCTACATAAATTGCCACAATTCTCCATGCAAAATTAGATCAAACGTATTTCCATTCTGTAAAAGCGATATATGATTACCATTATAACTTGTTTACCTTTCCCGTGACGTTAGGTATATATAGTATAAATATCTCAATTTCGGCAAATCATGGGATAAATTGCGTCTTAATCACACTCTCCGACGTTGATGGATCATCATCCTTAACTAGCTGTTGTCCGCGGATTTTCCCGGGGGAAATTTTATTGCGCCGTGTGCGATCGTTTGGGAAAAATGGGGCCATGTTTGATCATTGTTAACTAGTTGTAGTTAGACAATGAAAACGGAATACTGACCGCGGTTAACTTTATAGGTTTGAAAATGAGCTCCCGATATTTCGATGCAGTTGCATGCATCATGATCACGGGCAAACTGACGAAACGAGGGTGATTATGTCTAATGCAATTAACCGCGAATCACTTGAAACTGTTAATGTAGTTGTAGTTAGTTTGGTATTATTGGCTTCGTAAGACGTTAGGGGTACGGACTTTATTTAGTATCATTTTGAGCATTCATTTTTAACCCCCGATGCAAAAAGAGGGGTGCAAGTGTGATCTGTATATCATGTGTATCTGTCTGTGACATCGTTGCTTCTAAACGGATTTAGACGCGGTTTTTGAAGTCGAAAGCTAGTTTAGTTTAATCGAGCATAGTTTCATAAAAATCGGTTCAGCCGTTTTTGAGACAATTAATCTTTGAAATGAAAATGTCGGGTCTTTTTCAACTTTTCTAATTTGCTTAGATTACACCAAATCGTATATTAACGATCCCAACTGAACTTTTATTAATCGTAATTTTTAGATATTTCTTATTTATGTTTTGATTTTTTTTGACATTTCATTTTGTTTCACGTTTGTTTACAATTTTTTAATGATTTTGATCTAAATAATTTTCAATTGATATTTTACAGTTCAATTATGATGTTATTTTATATTTAAATGATTCAAGTTTATACAGTCCATGAGAACAAAAAAAAAGTAAGATTCGTTTCGCAAGTGGGTCACCTAATGGTAAGTGATCACCACTGCCCATAGACATCCGCGACCCCGAAGGGTTTGCAGATGCGTTGCCAACTTAGAGAGCTAAGATGAAATGCCTCTTGTGCCCGTAATTACACCAGCAGAGCTGTCTTACTCTCCACACTGAAATACAACAGTGCAAGCACTGCTGCTTAACGGCAGGATTAGCTAGTAAGATGGTGGTAGCGATCCGGACCGACCTTGCACAGGGTCCTACCACCCGCAACAATTCTGGTGAATTCGTATTGACATGTTCTTCTTTGACATAAAAAACGCCATTGACAGTCGATGTATTTCTAAAACCCGAATCCTATATTCTAAATAATCACAAACTATATTTAACTGATAATAACCCAGACCCAGACTCTACGGTTTTCTTTTTTCACTTGCATAATTTCATTGATATTTTCCTTAAGTTAGAAGTGGTTTACAGTAAATTGTGTAAGTAATGCTTTGACGAATTATTAATCGGCAATAAGTTATCATAATTAAGGTTCTAGTCTATAATACTCATGAAATCAGTCTGCCACTTTGATACGCAGTGCCTTTAACGCAACATCAATAGAACACAAATTCCCATGTGCGTGTTCTCGTCTACCCATACTTCCACCACCAACAAGATGGCTCCGTGCCGTACCAAAATTTACCTAATTAACAACCATTAAAACTCTAATTACACATTCAACTGATGAGAGCCGAATCGTTCTCGGCTATAATCTGGTAAATTTAATATATTTAACTAAAAGGTTTGGTAATTTGTTAAATGGAACTTGGTTATGAATTTAACGTGTTTTCGAGTTGTGTAATTGTATCTGAGAGCGCATATGGTTTCGGTAGGTTTAATCTGATTTACTTCTATGATAGGAATGCTAAGGAGCGGGTGAAGTTTCATTGAATGATAACTCTTACAAATGCAAGTCTGAAATTGTGTGAATTTATATTAATGCTTTTGAAAATTAACGTCATTTTTACACAGATGATAACACTTAATCAAATTTTGCATGACGACTACAAATAAGATAATTATCATGGGCAATTGACTCCAATTGACCTAGTCCCAAACTGTACTAGGCACAGTCAGGGGTTCCAAGCTACGGATAAACATGCTTATATACATACACATTAAACATCTAAGACCCGAGAACAATTATTCGTAGGCAGGTACTTATTTATCATACAAATACTTGTATATATCTGCCCCGACCGGGGACCGAACCCAGGATCTCAAGCTTCATGTACCTAGTCAGGTCTTCATAGTATACCTAGTCAAGTTCTCTGACAACTAGGTTCTCCGATACCTAGTCGTTTATTTCACTGTTTTCAAAAGTTTTTGTTATTACCATCATAGTACGCTATGCTTAGTACGCTAAGCAGAGCATGGTTTATACGACTTTGTCTCCAAAATCATTATTAAGTCATCCATATTTACGCATATCCTATCGAATCAGCATTTTAACTACTATTGTTTGTCATCTATTTGGTCATAATGATGTTCATCAATAGTATTATACTTATTGTTTCTCTCATTGTGAACAAACAAAGGCAAAGTCATTGATGAAAGCAATAGCTTGTCCATTTGAGTGCCTACTATTAGGAGTGTACTTTCTTGGTCGCCACTGTATAGTTGTTACACTCTCAGTTAAAGTGTTGGATACACCAGCGTTGTGGTTAAAATTTAACATTGTTTTTGGAAAATAATGTTCATTGTGAGTACTGATTTTGTAAGGAATGCGTTCGTTTACGTCGATGATTGTGTTCGCATGAAAGTGTAATTAATGTTATGAATTTTTGTTTTCGTTGATTCTTGTATGTCGTCTTTTCAAAGGATCCTTTCTTTAAATAATTGTATAACGTGGTGTTTATTTTAACTTGATGTAAGTATACGTGTTGTTAATGCCTACGTTCGCAGGTTTTGCCTGTTTTATTAATTCAAAATAATTGTCTGTCTAATTTTTAACGATGTATAACATTCCTTGAAAATTATCGTTATTGCGCTAAGCTTCACATCACAACTAACTAGACTAGCTCCTTCAGTCCTTTGGATCTAATCATACCTACATCAAAACCTATCTTTAAATATTAATAGCATGGATTGACAGCTGACTGTTGAACTGCCAGTCACTTGAACCCACGGGAAATGCTGACAAAAAGGCGTAGGTACACCGATACTCGTAGCACGGAAAACAATTCGCAAAAAGTATCCTATTTCCAATAACAAGTACACGTACAGTGAAATTGTGGAATCAACTCCCGTCAGCGGTGTTCCAAACTAACTATGACATCGGGGCCTTCAAGAAATGAGTGTATTGTTCCCTTAAAGGCCGGCAACGGACAGTGAGTCTCTTGGGGTTGCTGGTTCTCATAGCTGGTGATCGCTTACCATCTGGTGACTCCCTTGCTTGTTTTCCTCCCTCTTCCAAATAAAAAAAAAGAAAGTGAGACCCCGAATTTATATCGGTAAGAAAAATTGTGTACGACGGATTGCATCGCGAGGTCTTTAAGAAACGAGTTCAAAGTACAGACCGAGCGCCGTAATGTACCTAATAAAACTTTTTTTCCTACTAGCTTGTCAGCATTAGCAACGAGATGGCGTTGATGATTCAAGAATGTAACTCTAAAATACAAAACCGTTAACTTTTTAAATTTATTGGGCTAACCGAGCAAAGCCCCCCCCCCCCCGTCACTGCTCTCTGTCAATGGCAAGTCCCTGTCAACTCTTTCTGAATGCGTCAAAGTCATTCTGCCTGCGGTCGGCCTCTGCATCTACTCATCTGTAATCTTCTTCTTCTTCTTTTAATTTTTCTCTACGTTTCATGTCGTGTGAAGTCACTGTGGACGACGTTTGAGGGCCGACCAATCAGATCTGTGCATTATTGTTTATTTGATGTATTACGTCGGGGCTGTCTATAAACAATCACAATACGAACTTCTATCAAATTGTAACAAACACACCTGATGTGACAGATGAGGTTGTTTTTTTTTTTATTATCACAAATCGAGTCCGAGACGTCCACTGCTGGACTATCCTCCAAGACTCTCCACTCAGCCCGGTCTTGTGCTTTCCGCATCCACCGCGGTCCCGCGATCTTTACCATCGTTTCGTCGTCGTTTCGTCGTTCCATCTTTTTAGAGGCCTATGACTTCTGTTTTTCAATGTATTTTGACGATTGTGTAAATCTTACTGCGAACCCTTTCTTGGGGGTTCGCTTAGCCCACTTTGAGAAACCTTATACTTCATCGTGACATCTCGTTTTACACATGTTTCCTTTTTTTTTGAGCTAAAATAAAAGAAATATGAGTTATACGGCCGAACAAGCGACGCAATGTAACCAACTTACATGATTTCTATCACATCTCTAATATAGAGATAGTAGAAAAACCTTTCTCACTGGCCAGGCAAAAATCAATCTTATAACAATGTCCTAAACATTTTGACAGGGAAAGCTTTTCTCCCTTTAACTATAAAATATTGGCGGCATAAGACTTATTGTGCGTATTTTCTCCGTGGCCAGTGTGTTTTCGCCTTTACTGTTGCAAATGTTAAGTGCCCTAACGTTTCTTGTGCAGTGACCCCTGGCAGCAATAAAGTTAACACTTCAACTCTGTCCGCTACAGCTCTTGGGCTCGTCAGTGCTTTCAAAATGGATTACCTGGGCTTTGTTCTTGTGGATTTGTTAATTGTAAGTTATTTTATTATTTATTCTAATTTAAAGATATCGTCAAATGCGTGCTTAATTTTATAGTGTTCGTTACGAGGAAGTTGAATAAAGAGCACCATTGGTTCTTAGCTAAGACTAACTTTCTCCTTAAGTTGACGTAAATTCATTGGCACACGCCGCTTCGTCTCATGTATTGGCAGCTTAATTTTGACGTTTGACGTTTCGTTTTCGTAAACGATGGCAATAACAATTGAAAAAGATAACAAAGAAGCTTAATAACAACAGAAACTTTTGTCGACGACTTTTATATCGACGGTACTCTGATTCAACCTCGTATATAAACTTTGACTAAATTAGAATAACCACCTTTAGGTTCGCGGTCTAAAGTGGTTATTCCAATTTCGTCAAAGTTTATATACGAGGTTGAGTCAGAGTACCGTCGATATGTCATGAATTTCTTCTTCATTTAATGTAGTAAGTATGTTATTCTCTAACTAATGCATCTTCTTGCAGCCTCAAAGGCTAGTGTCACTTTTCGGTACTAAAGGACAACCAATTTGACACTTCACATAACCTTAGAAAATAACGTCCCTTATCCTACATCGACGAGAAATTCCAAGTTTTGACTTGACTTTAACTGGAGATGTTCTGATTTCCAATAAAACATTAACCTATTTCAGCTGTACGCTGCATTTGGTAATGCCATACCAACTAACAGTTACGTCAATGATTGGATACCTGTTATGATCGCTGACAAAACCACTCCAGCAACCAGTATCAATGCTGATAAAGCAAAGACTGATGACAGTTGGAAAGCATCTGAATCCCTTTATGACTTCGGTGATACTTCAGACAGAGTGATAAAGATAGTAACTCCACAGCAGTTTGAAAGGAAAAATGGAAGCACTCAGTATAATATGTTTGAACAAGAATTACTACCAGACGTCAAAGAAACTACGAAAGCTTCGGTTTATGTCAACAAATTACGAGGTAAGGATAAGCTATTTACTTGAAACTGGCATTTCGTGAGGATAAAAGCTTTTCTTTCGAACTGATTTAGATTACACTTACTGATATAGATTTATTCATGCAGATTTATAGATTGATTCATTATAAACTAACATTCTATGAATCTTTGTGATCTGCTATAAACGATTAATTATTAATGGTATTAAATGATTTACAGTTGAATTTTGGTAAAGTATGTTCAGGACAACTTGTTAATACGTTCAAAAGAGTTTTTTTAATGTAGCTGCAACAATTGCATAGTTAATCTAATATCATTCTGAAAGTAAGATACCTAAAATCTTTTACAGAAACAGATTCAAAGGATTATAAAACGCTGAAAAGTTTTCCTTACATACAAATGAACGACAAAACAAATTCCAGTGACCTCGATTTTGATTTCAATACCGAAAGCCTTCTGAGAACTTCGAAACAAATAAGGAGTCACAATTTCGTGAATGACATCCAGAACTTATATGAAAACGTTATGAGGATGAAAACGACGGACGCAAAAGCATTTTTGTCATCAGACAGAGAGGATAAAGACAATTATTATGATGTCACAGAATCAGTTGATGAAGATGGTCGAAACGAAGTAAACAGCCATGGCTATGTTTACAAGCAACCTATAGTTGTGCCTGTAGGTTTAACAACAGCACGGAACGAATTCAGTGACAAGCTCCAAGAGAACCTTAGGAAATACAACATCAAGTCGAATGATATGTTGAACAATTACGCGATATCCAAATCGTACGTCAATAATTACGATAGTATGTTTCAGATGTATCGCACTCATGTGGCGCCTGTAATTGCTATACCGTTTAGGTATAACCGTTTGAATCATCTGCCTGTCAATCCCCTGCTTGGAGTTCTCATGTCAAATTACGGGTATTATGTTCAGGGTGGGAATGGTTTGCCAAATTATTACCGAAACTTGTATGGGTTCGCTGCAAACCAGATAGTGAATGACAGAGTTACGGGTAGTGTGCCGTCTCAACGTTCACATAGAATGCTTTATGATACAGACGCTGATAATTGATAGTTGTGTGCGTGTGATTCACCAATTTCTTTGGCTTGGTTCTATTTCTCATTTAAAGTGACGAGGGATCAAACGACTGTATATTTTGGCAGTTTATAAAATTGTGATGACTATATCTTGCAAAATCAAACTGTAAGAGATGTTTCAGCAATTAAAAGGCAAAAGTAGAAAACGTTATTGCAATAACGGTTTTTTTTTAAATTGTTTTGAATGCATCAGTTCATATTGGCAGCAATATCTTAGTTGTACCTAAAAATTTTATTTAAAGTTAAGTTAAATTTCGTATCCGAAAAAAAGAAGTATCTAGACGCAGCAGGCTTCTTATGGCATTTATGTATTTAAGTATAACTTTTGTCTGATTAATAATCGTCTTCATTTTCTCAAGTTACCTGTTAACTGCAGCAATAAGGTACAAAGACACCTAAAACCATAAGTGTTATAATGTTTCTATTAAATTAAAAACTTTGCGATACTTACTCAGAAACGCCTATGAATTGTAAAGGCTCCTACCTAATGTCGTTCATTTCTCATATCTGTTTATTGTATTCCAATTTTAATTATGTTATCTGAGTGCTGCAGGAAACGTTCCTAGTCTGTGCTATAACAAATGCGGCAGCTGGACTCATCAATGTTTCCTGGGTCAGAATTTATGTTTTAAAAATCTGCTTACTATTAACACATTAAAAGTTGTACCTACGCATAATCAAATGCAATAAAGCTCTAAGCATTATTCTAACTAGTCTTCAATAAAGGAACATTTATTTACACCTTGTAACTATTCATTCAACTATTGCCCCCACTCCGATTCATCATTAAAACATTTTCATCCTAATGTCCACCTTACATAATCCTAGTATTTATCACCACCCATCAACAGGATACAAACCTTTCTTCGATGAGCATTAGAATAGAAATTCGTTTAAACTTTCACCCAAAACTAGCCCCAGATTTTGGAATGGGTCCAAGTGGCACCCGACAGTTTCATGGGTTCCGTGAAAAGTGGCCTTTGTTGCCAGCGTTCTGCTTTTAGTTTTTTGGCCATATTTATTAAAAGGCCGGCTTCTATTGTTGGCAACCCAAGCTCCTAGTGATGGGAAAAAGCGTTATCTAACTTGGGGGACGGGAGTCAAGATGAGAAAAAATAATGAAGACTCGAAATGTTTCACTCCAGGAAGCGAAGCTTAATAAGTTAGTTTTGACGTTTATGATAAAAGAGTTTAAGTAAATATAGATTCATCTGTCCATCATCAGGACACAAGTCATCGTCTTTGTGACAAATGCCTCTCCATTCCTACTCTTCAAATAAAGGGTAGTTATCACAGTCTGAAAATGCTGTATTGCTTAAACTGCAACTTACAACACCATTAGGGTGTTACCAGACCCAATCGAAGGATGTAAATCGAAGATCGATTACTTATTAGTGTGGTAACATTCTCACTGTTCAAGTTAGTTCATCCGCATGGCGTTATTAAACAGGACAATTATGGTAAGTTGAGAGACATTTAATTAATAGAGCCTTTAAAAGTAATAATCGCGATTTATATGTCACGATGGTCTCATTTACTTAAAGATTTTAAGAAAAAAAATGAAATTACCGGTGACAAAAGGGTTCCTCGGCTCAGGCAAAGACTTTAGTTTTTAATCGGTTATTTGTAATACATACAGTTCGTATTGTCATCCAACTTACATATCCATACCAAATTTCAAGTCGATCCGGCCACTGGAAGTTGGTCGAATTTATCTTCCAAGATTTGACGCAAACATTTAAAATGCATACATTGTAAGTTAATATAAAACTTGTAAAAATATGCTATAAATTAATTCAAGTTCCTGATATTTTATTCCAACTCTGATGAAACTAAATGAACAATTTATACAACACTAAATCCGATGGTTAGCACCGTTTTACGGGATGAATTTTTGAGAGACTAAACTTGATTAAACTGTTTTTAAGCTTGCAATAAAGTAGCTTCTACTGCCACTCAATGTAAAAACCCTCACTCGCTTTAAGCACTACTATGTATTTTAGATTATTTTATTAAAGTCATAACACCATGGACATTGTGTCTAGTACAAAATTCACGAAAAACGTGTCCCACTACAACACGGCATTTTTCGATGACAGCCATACGTCATAGCGCTGTCGTTCGACCAAACTAAGACTGACTGACGCTCGATTAGTGGCCTTTTAAACCGACTTAAAAAAAAAATTGGTGTTTTGCAAGTTAGTGGTCTTTTCTAGCGTGTAACAGTATTTTGTAACACTTTGTATTAGATAGCTTTAAATGATTCGCGGTTAATTATTGCATTAGACATAATGAAAACGGACTATTATAGGTTAGGTTCGGGAGCTCATCAAACCTATAAGGTAAGTAATCGCGGTCAATATCCCGTTTTTATTTAATCTAACGTTGTAAGATCCATAGATCTTTTTGGTCCATTCCGTTTCTGGAAACTTAAAAAAAAATCGAAAAATGTTTAAAAATAACATCGCAAGGTCTCACAGCGTCGCTAGTTACTTAACTAGTTGATAACCTGTGTGGACAGTTTTATGTGAAGAATATTTATTTCTTAAATAATTTCACTATGCAACAAAATCTTTTACACCTATAAAACAGTACCGTGACTGACTGACTGACAGACAACGCACAGCCTAAACCACTGGATCCAGAGACTTGAAATTTGGCAAACATGTACCTTGAGTATCATGCATGCTTGGTGCACTAAGAAGGGATTCTTCGAAATTACCACAGGATAGGAAACTAGTCCATTTTGAAACATTTCACGGGGCCAAAGCCGCGGGGCATAAGCTAGTCTTTTATAATCCTGACTTCTGTTAACAAAGAAACCGTAAGATCATGCGCTCACAGCTAAAAAGAGACCCTCTTAAAAAGACCAAATTTATTGAGTCTGCTTCCAACTCGTAAGCGGCAGTGGGCCGGAAAATTCGTTCATAAAACTGTGGCGCAGCTGATTTCTCGATTTGATGAAGCCATAATAATGACGAGGCAAGTCTTGCGGAGATGCAATGTCTTGATGACATGAAAATAAGATATTGAAACGGTTTTGAATAGATGAAAAAAGTTGTTGTTGTAGGTATGGTCAAGGTAACTCAATATCCCAATGTTCAATCTATCTTTTGTTTTGATTTGAATAGATGATAGATTATTGTAGAAAGGCAGATTTTTTATCGACAATACCTAACTAACGATAAGCCGAGATAGTCTAGTGGTTTGACCTATGGCCTGGTCAAGCAGAGGGTCGTGGGTTCGAGACTTATGTGCGAAATTACATTTTTTTTTAATTTATCGTGATTTTCGGTAAAGGAAAACATCTTGAGGAAACCTACTCTCCTGCGATGCAATTCAATGTACCGTGTAATTAAAGTTCCCAATCCGCACTAGGCTCGCGTTAGAACCGCGTTCACTTACTTAATGAATAGCTTATGGTAAATCAATTTTCAATCAAAAAAAAGTAGGTACCAAAAAATATCCAATGCCCCTGCGGAGCAAAACGCACAAAACGCAAAATGTGCACTGCACGCAAAATGTAACCAATGGCAAAATCAAAAAAATGCACAATTGTGAAACGCGCGGAACGTACACAAAGCAAAAAGTAAATTAGCAAAATGTACAAATCCGAAAATGTACACTAGTCTAATTACGTACACCGTTTTGTACATTCTACTACTGTAATGGGTTACACTGGAATTGTTTACTTACACGCTTGCTTGCACGCATACTTGCATGCTTGCTTGAACGCTTGCTTGCTTGCATGCTTGCTACAAACTCAACTGTTTCCCCCAAGACATTTCTAAGGGGGGCGCAGCCCCTCGCAATAAAATTACACAAATTCAAGCCTTTCCTCCAAGACGTTTCTAAGTAGTGAACCACTACGCTGCGTGTAGGAAGCAAAGAAGGGGGGGCTCGGAGGGCACAGACCCCGCAATAAAATTACACAAATGCAAGCCTTTCCTCCAAGACGTTTCTAAGTAGGGAACCCCTACGCTGCGCGCAGGAAGCAAAGAAAGGGGGGCTCGGGGGGCGCAGCCCCCCGCAATAAAATCACATAAATTCAAGTCTTTCCTCCAAGACATTTTTGAGTAGCAAACCACTACTCTGCAGCAAGCAAAGAAGGGGGCTCGAGGAGCGCAGCCCCCCGCCCTATAACTAAACAAACCCAAGTCTTTCCTCCAAGACGTTTCCAAGTAGCGAAACACTACGCTGCGCGTAAGAAGCAAAGAAGGGGGGGTCGGGGGTCGCAGCTCCATGCCGTAAAATCACACAACTCTTTCCTCCAAGACATTGATATGTAGCGAACTACTACGCTGCAGTAAGACAAGAAGGTAGGGATTCTCGGGTGGGGGTACAGCGCCCCGCCATGAAATCTATGCAACTACAACTTTTTTCTCTAAGACAATGATTTAGAAGCGAACTACCCCATAGTAAAAAGTTTCAAACGTCGTCATGCCTGAGATAATGGACATATTTTGTTACTGAGATTCCTTATAAAGTTCTTATGCCTACTTAGTTTCCGAGATGTTGTAGCAATAAACAAATTCCACGCGGACGAAGTCGCGGGCAACAGCTATAGTCGAATAAAAAGGGTCATTTAAATCATGATACATGGCATAACATAGTTATCGCCTGCAAGAACGTTGTAAGGAAGAAAATAGAAAGGTTCAGGAGGCCTGGTATAATGCAAGATCTGACTCACCAAATTCGACAAGCTGATGGTTTCCGTCTGTATCTCCATAGGTTTCTGGCTGAACTGGTCAGGGATTTAAACACTGTGGTGCTGATAAAAGGTTTTCAGGTGAAAGTATATCGAAAAAAAAAATAGGGATTGATTTCTAGTAACGTGCGTGCCGCTATTCGAAGTTGCGAATAAGAAGATCTCAAAGTTGTCGTAGGTGGGCAGCACTGTCGCGTCGCTTCGTTCGGAAATCAGATAAATATGCACCATTCCAGGTACAATTTGAAAATAACGTTTAGAAATGAGAAATAAAATTGTATGTGCTAGACGATGCGTAAAAATAAAGAAAGTTACTTAGAATATAGGAAAGTACGGAACAAACGTTAAGATTATGAATACACTGGGGCGACAAAGGCAGGCCCACGCGCGGTAAAGTCGAAACGACCATCTAAAACGATTATAAGTAGAGGTTGTCCGATAACCCCCATACCTTATAGACTTAGTCTTTTATGTCTACTTTAATTTTACAATAATGAATTTTACATATCACTAATATTAATAATGCGATAATTTGTGATTGAGTGAGTGAGCAGTGCCCTAAGCACGACTTGTCGAATCCTGCGTTACGTTACGGTTATCGTATCGAGATCGAGAAATCTCATACTAAATTTTAGTTCCAAATACGCTCACGGGCGGACGCTGTTCCAAACGTCATACAAACTCGTTATAGTTTACTATTCGATTTTACGTGACGCAGGATTCGACAAGTCGTGCTCAGGGCACTGTTACTTCTTCACGCTGAAACTACTACGTATTTGGTTCAAAAAATTGGAGATAGCTTATTACCCTAGTATTTACTTAGTGTAAATTTTCCGATGTGTACATTTTGCGAATGTACCTTTAGCTTTTTGTACGTTTCGCGTGTTTTACGATATGCGTTGTGTACATTTTACCAGCTGGTACATTTTGCGGGTAGTGTACATTTTGCGATTTGTACATTTTGCCAATTGGTACATTTTGCGGGTAGTGTACATTTTGCGATTTGTACATTTTACCAGTTGGTACATTTTGCGGGTAGTGAACATTTGGCTTTTGCAGTTTTTTTTTGTTTTGCTTTGATTTTGCCGAGAGGTCGTAGGCCGGTTGGGCGGCCTACACTGAAAGCAAATTTTAGTTGGTTTTACCATATTTCAACAAAATTTTAGGGTTAATATAGCACCTACCCTTGAGTTTTGTTGTTTCAACAAAAACTGTATTGTTGATCAGTTAAGGTAATTTTAACTTGCTGCATATTTGTTGATTCAACATTTCAATATAATAGTAAAATTAACCCTCTAATAAGGGGTTAATATAGCACCAACCCTTGGATTTTTGGTTGTTTTTACAAGTAGCACAATGGTAAATTTAACCGTCTAGCGTAATGTTAATTCATTACCTGCCTTTAGATTTTTGTTAGTTTTACTAGTTTGCACGAAGTGCAAACCTGTAAAAACAACAAACCATGACAGTAATATTAACTCTTCAGCGAGGGTTGCTTTAACGTACTCGAAATGTTAAAAGCACATGTGTGTTTGTGTTGAATCTACTTACTTTTAATGGTTAGTTTTACTAGTTTGCACTTTGTGCATAACTGTAAAAACAACAAACCATGACAGTAATATTAACTCTTCAGCGAGGGTTGCTTTAACGTACTCAAAATGTTAAAAACACAAGTGTGTTTGTGTTAAATCTACTTGCTTTTAATGGTTAGTTTTACTAGTTTGCACTTTGTGTAAAACTGTAAAAACAACAAACCATGACATTTAAGTTAACTCTTTAACAAGGGTTGCGTTAACGTACTCGAAATGTCAAAAGCACAAGTGTGCTTGTGTTAAATCTACTTTCCCATTAATGTTAGACTAACCTTCGAACTCAAGTTTGCGTTAACTGAGTTACTTCTATTGGTTCAACTCGTACTGTATTGTTGGGTCAACCCAAAACATTTTAACTACAGCTAACAATATAGTACAAGTTAAACAAACCAATAGTGCGAAGGTTAGTTCAACACAAACACACTTACGTAATCAACGCAACAATTTTGTTGAAAATACTATTATGTCTAGGTTAATACTACAAAACATTTTGAGTATTCCCAACAATATAGTAGACGTTGATACAACAAAACTGTTTTGTTGAAAATGCTTTTAATTCTAGGTTAACATAACAAAATATTTTAAGTACAGCCAACAATATAGTACAAGTTAACGCAACCTATGCGAAGGTTAAACCAACACAAACGAACTTGCGTAATCAACACATCTGTTTTGCTGTATTAACCTAGAATCAATACTGTTTTTAACAAATCAGTTTTGTTGAGTCAACATGTACTATATTGTTGGGAATACTCAAAATGTTTTGTAGTATTAACCCAGACATAATAGTATTTTCAACTAAACAGTTTTGTTGTGCCAATAAGTGCATTTGAGTTGAATATACCAGATCTTAATGTTGAATTAACCTTTAAAGCAGAGGTTGGGTTGACCTAGATTTAATGGTATTTTTAACAAAATAGTTGCGTTGATTCAATCAATGTCTTGATATTGAATTTACCTGCTTTAAAGGTTAAATATACTTTCAGGAAGGGGTAGGGTTAACAGTCTTGCAATGTTGAACCAACTTTTGCTGTTATAGTTAGGTCTACATGTGTGATTTGTTGCATTAACCTTGATTATATGATAAAATTAACACTGTAGTTTTGTTGAGGCAATAAGTGTCTCGCTGTTGTATTAACCTAGAGTCAATAGTATTTTTAACAAATCAGTTTTGCTGTGTCAACTTCTACTAATTTTGTTGGGAATACTGAAAATGTTTTGTGGTATCAACCCAGATTATAATAGTGTTTTCAACAAAACATTTTGTTGTGTCAATAAGTGAGTGTCTGTTGCATTTACCTGATAAAATAAAGTTGCATCAACTTTACGAATTAGGGGTTGGATTAACCCGGGTTACAATGTTGAATCAACTTTCGTGATATTTGTTAGGACTACATGAATGGTATCTTTACAATGGTATTACAATGGTATACTAGGTTAATTTAAATAATATTTATCAACTTAATGTGTATACTTAATAGATCACATCAACTTGAATAATGTTGTTACAATTAACCTTGAAGCTACCGGCAAACATCTTGAGCAACGAGTGACGTGGCGGGAGCACGCGCAGAAGAATTTTTATATGTAAATTAGTTTCTGCGCATGCCCCACCACGTCACTCGTTCAAGATGGTTGCCGGTAGCTGTACCATTGTAATACCACTACAAAGAGGTCAGTTTCACGATATAATCAAAGTGGTCCTGACAATTATAACGGTAGTTGATTAAACATTGTAGCTCGTGTTAATCCAACCTCTACTTTAAAAGGTTGATTCAAAAGGTTTTTTCACCAGGCAGGTGCAACACAAACGCACTTATTGACACAACCAAACGGTTTTGTTGAAAATACTATACTGAGCGGTACAATTAATGGCCCACTTTATTTTTACTATTTATTGTAAAAGTATTCCTTAAATAATGTTTTACATTAAGCAAGGAAAAAATGGCGGGTGATTAATTTTGCATCCGAGTTTATTATATCCCACATGGTATGTTGAGTGCTCCCAACAAAGTTAGTGGGAGTTGACAGCAAAACTGTTTTATTAAAAATACTGTTGGTTCTAGGTTAATACAACACCAAGACACTAACAATATTGTTACTTATGTCTAATCAATTGGTCAAATCACACAGATAGAAGATAGACACGACACTAAACAAACAAAAGTATCTTCTACATAGGTACACATATCTTGAATTCAAATTAAATAAAATCTAGATTTTAATTATATATAGCCTAAGAAAACAAGTTGGTTCCACATAGCAAATACTGTAAAAAGAACATTAAAAAACGAACGATACGGTGTAAAGTATATTTTAAGCAATTCAACCTACCACAGGTAGAGAACAATCAAACTTATCATACATAAGCAAACAACAAATGCAATAAGTATACAAAAAAGAACAAATTAGTAAAATTTGTATGCACTAATGCCTAAAACGAGATTAATTTTAACAATATTATCTAACATCTCTAGACTCTCTGCTTTACTTCTTGGTCTTGGCCTTAGGCCAAGAAGTAATGTATGAAAAACCTAAGAATAGTACATTACTGCAAAGGCCGTGAAGTAAGGGATTGATGGACGAGCTTTGGGGCAGACGGCAGAGTCGTAGACGAGGCCGGGCAAAAGGAGTCCAGCAATCCCTGTTCTGGCCGAGGCTTGTATAGTGCTTTTCTCAAGCTATGTGAGGAAATATTAAAATCAAAATGACTACCAGGTAATCAAGTAAAAATTGTTTCATTTGCCGCTTTTTTAGGGTTCCGCACAGCAAAAGGAAAAAGGGAACCATTATAGGATCACTTTGTTGTCCGCATGTCTGTCAGTCAGTGAGTCAGTCTGTCAGACAGTCAGTCAGTCAGTTTGTCTGTCAGTTTGTCTGTCGGTCGGTAAGTCTGTCAGTCAGTCTGTAAATCTGTCTGTCTGTCTGTCTGTCTGTCAGTCAGTCAGTCAGTCTGTATGTCAGTCAGTCGGTCTGGCTGTCTGTAAGTCTGTCAATCAGTCTATCTGTCAGTCAGTCTGTTTGTCAGTCAGCCTGTCAGTCAATCAGTCAGAATGTCAATATGTAATTCTGTCAATCTGTCAGTCAGTCTATCTGTCAGTCAGTCAGTCAGTATGTCAGTCAGTCGGTCTGTCAGTCTTTAAGTATGTATGTATGTATTAAGTCTGTCAATCAGTCTGTTAGTCTGTCATTGTCTGTCTGTCAGTCTGTCTGTCATTCAGTCAGTCAGTAGTCTTTAAGTATGTCAGTCAGTCTGTTAGTCTGTCATTATGTCTGTCTGTAATTCAGTCAGTTTGTCAGTCAGTCAGTCTGCCTGTCAGTCTGCCAATCAGTCAGTCTGTCTGTAAGTATTTAAGTCTGTCAGTCTGTCCGTCAGTCATGTCTGACTGACAGATTGACAGACAGTTAGACTGACAGACAGACTGACTGACTGATAGACTGACAGACATATGGACAACAAAGTGATCCTATAATGGTTCCCTTTTTCCTTTTGCGGTGCGGAACCCTAAAAAAGCAGCAATTGAAACATGAAACATTGAATTTTTACTTGATTACCTGGTAGTCATTTTGATTTTAATATTTCCTCCTATTTAGTTTTAAGTTGTAGTTTATTTAGTTTAAGCTTAGATTTAATGTCATTGTAAATTGCTTTTATTATGTAAATAAAGTTAATTCAAATTTTTACATCAAGGTTAGAACGACTTGTAATATTATTATGATCAGACATAGGAATCCACGGGGCAAAATTTTATAACTGGTAAGGAGTTCCTATATCCATAAACTCAATTATCGATGTTTGTTCCATATAGTAGTTATTTAACACCCTGAAATAGATTCATCAGTCAAGACGTTTAACGCCCAAAAATTTGGAACAAATTGTAATCGTTTATTTGAAGAACAGTAGATGGGACAGTAATAAGAAAAAATTGTAATGAGTAAAGTTTCAAAAATCGTTGAGAAAAAGAAAAGAATTACGCTATTACCTATTTTGTTGAATTTATACACTTTTAATAAAAACGTATTATTAAAAACATCACATGAAATGATTGCAAGAATATGGAACAAGCATCGATAATTGAGAGATAGGCATTTATTTTAGTTTAGTTTATTTTTAGTTTTTATTTATGTGTGTAGATGTAGTTTAATTTAATATTTGATTATTTGTAAATATGTATACCGTGGATTATGGATTATTGGAATCAATCATCATGATGATAATTATGATACAAGTTCGGAAAGATAGCAATTCCCAACGAGTATCTGTGATCTTAAAACGCGAGCGAAACAAGTGTATTGAGAGATTATCGGTATAGGAACTTACCTACCATGAAATTTTGTCCCGTGTTCCTATGTCTGATTATGATACTTTGTAACATACAGAATGATTTTTTTATCACTAGCCAAAGAGTGTAGTAGTTTCAAAAATTGCACCCTAAGCTTTCGAGTTTGAAACTATTATTACAGCAATATTAATATTAGTTTCATGTTAAAAATACAGCAATGTTTATACAAAATTTGGTATTTGTCCGTTTCGTACTTTTTGAGAAAGAAAATAAAAGCGTTTTAGGGTTAAATGGATGCCGTGAGGTGTCAGGCGGCAGTAGAGGGTTTAAAATTGATATGAAGTATTTACTCCTCACGGGACATCATCTGATAATAGTTCCAAACTCAAAGCTTTGGGGGCAATTTTTGAAAGGCTATTCTGCTATACCCTTTGGCGCACTTGCTCAGACCATCAATCTGAACAACTCATTATGGGAGCAACTAAGATATCACAAAAAAAACAGTTGTTTCTAGTTTACCTACTAGACCGAAACCGAAACCTAGTGACAAACTGAACAACTTTTCCTTAAGAAACATGGGTCGTAATATTAAAAAAAAAAATGGTCTCTTCATACTGTTTTTTTCGTATTTCAACCCATGTTTCTTAGGAAGTTGGTCACTTTCATGAGTACTGTCTCTGGATTTCGGGTTATATACTGGGTTTTCGTAACAACTTATAGGTCTGTAAAAAAACTTTGAAATATAGAATGTTTTACTCTCACTGCATTTTTATAATACAGTATTAGATTAAATCTGTTCTAATGTCTTTATTCTAAAAACAATTGGAATCAGTCTAATGCTAGGGACCAAAAACGGAGAGCAGTTATAGACGGACTGCATTTCAGCTGCGAACAGACTGCAAAATTGCAATAGGGAAGGTGGCTGCTGTGCTACTAGGTTGCTAGTTCGTCTGTAACGGCCGTAAGTTTTTGGACACTGTATCATTCATTAATCTTATTTAGTATTTGCTCAGTCCTATATGGCTGGCTCTAAAAAAATATATAATAATATCCAGTAAACTATAATGCATGACTCTAAAAGGTAGCCAACTCCCTACAAGCAATTCTGCCATAAAAAATTTACTACACTAAACTGCCGTCCTAATAAAATACGCAGTAACTATGTATCCAGCTCATATGATATATAGCTATTGCGTTTTTTTAAAGCCGCTGAAAAGTGTCCTATTGCTCTGTAGAAAGTGGCGCCTATGTACCAAAATGTATGATATATAAAAAAACTAAGAAATTAACGAGCGTTTGAAATTTGGACATTTTCATAAAAACGGGTCTTTAAAGATCATAAACCGAGTGATGCCATCTTAAGATATTGAGGGTTAACGTTTTTGGAGACTGTGTATCACTCGTTAATCTTATTAAGTATTTATTCAGTCCTATATGGTTGGCTCTAACAAAATATATAGTCATATCAAATACACTATAATGCATGACAAAAGGTAGCAAACTCCCTACAAGCAATTCTGCCATAAAAAGTTTACTACACTAAACTGCTGTCCTAATAAAATACGCAGTAACTATATATCCAGCTCATATTCATGAAGGGTACACGGGAAAGAACATGTAATCACTTTTTTTAAAACGAAATTTTAATCTCAAAATGTAGAGCACACAATAGACTATAAGTTACGACTCAGTTATAGATACAAATATTTGTGTAACCTGTCTTCTTTATCAGTTTGAAAAAAGATGTAGGTCTTTTCTTCTTCTTAATGGATTATGGATAATTACATCGTTCCAAACTAACAAATCGCGATAACTCGAAAAGTTGCTAATGTAGACATGATCTTTCTATGTACCCCTTATAATGATAAATAGCTCTTCCGTTTTTTTAGGGCGGCTGAAAAGTGCCCTATTGCTCTGTAGAAACTAGCGCCTATACCAAAATTTATATAAAAACGGAGAAATGAACGAGCGTTTGAAATTTGTAAATCAGCACTATTTTGTAACGTTACATCAAATGAATATCCATCATTGAAGCAGGGTGCCAGAGTTTAGAGAGAAGATCATAAACCGAGTGATGCCACCTTAATGGCAGTTAAGAATTAATGTCTTAACAATTTTGTGCCAAAGGACTGTAAGCACTGGTTTATATTTAAAATGGTTTGTAGATGGAGTTGGACTTTGAATACAGACATTTTTACAAAAAGTTAAGTAATGATTATTTTTATTGAGACTAAAAGTATTTCAGCAGATCCGATAAAATGTAGAGACGAAAAGGTATAGTAAGTAAGTAGGTAGGTAAGGTAGGTAGGTTTACTCATAAGCAGACACCGGAATTCTCATAGCACTTTTGAACTGTCATAATGACAGTTCTTTTATCGACTTTCGATGTTTACCGATATACTAAACTTCGAAATAGGTAGTTAGATACTAGTGTCCTTCGTAGGTATTATAATATAATAAGTAATAATAAAAGCATTAAAACAGTTACTTATGTGATTATTGCATAATGATAGACTTACCGAACTAGTTATTTATGTTAAAGTCAAAGGAAGTTAAAGCGGCCGTTGACTCTTTACAAATGAAATTAAGTTAAGTAATAAAAGATTAACGGATTAACGATTTTGTGCCAAAGAATATCTGTCAGCACTGGTTTATTTAATACCTATGGTTTGCAGATGGAGTTGGATCTTGAATACAGATCTCCCAAAAAAGACATCTCACTTTTTTTTGAAGTTCCCACACTTTTTAGAGAAAGTCAATGATGCTTTTACTGACGTAAAAGTATTTCCAGAATTTAAAATTATCTTCAACAACACGACAAACGAAGGTAAATTTTGCCTTTGCTCAAATCGCGCGATATAAATAGATTTATTTTAAGTGGATGGATCTTGAAATCGGGCCGAAACAATGAAATAAGTACAATAACAAATATATACCTGCCAAAGGAAAACTGATAGATAGGTATAATAATCAAAGGAGGCTATTAAAACGAGAAGGAGTATTTGGCCGGAAAAGAAAACTTGAAATTGAAAATATTCAGGAACATTCAGGTACCTGTATTGATTTAAACTTTCGCGATTTTCACACATTATCATGATACTCGGGACTTAATCGCGTAAAAAATTGTGTACTTAAATTTATATTTTTTACGCGATTGAGTCCCGAGTATCATGATAATTCAGGTACCTACTTACATTTGTACAGAGTCGACAGCAAATACACTTTTTAACTACAGGCAAAGTACCCAAATGTATCATAAGTCGTAACACATCTTTATTATTATAGGAATAAGGATGCATCCTGATGTGTTGCGAAGTATTTGGCCACTTTGGTTACTCTTACGTGTTTTATGTTGACTAAGTGTGCTGTTTTGCATTTTACTTCTCTGCTGAAATTATATCATTATCATCAGACATTGCACATGCAGAAGACGAGGAAACCGTTATATGGCTTCAGTATAATAAAGAACCCTTTCATGAAGTAAAAGATAAATGGCTGGAAACTAGGAAATATCGCATGGAAACTGATTACAAAAACGCAAAACATAACTTGCAAGACATATTAAAGAAATATCCATTGTTGAAGCAGAGTTTTGGCTTTCAGCTTGTAAGTATAAATTTTTAATAAAGCAGTAAAATAGTTACTCATGTGATTATTGCATAATAGTACGGGAAGAAGTGGCATTCAATGTATGGGAGGTGCAAATTTTGTTATCAGATGGATTCACTTGGCACAGTAAAGTTGTATCCTAGGTCAAACTGAGCTGATTTAGCCCGGTAGCCATCCACTACCCCTCGGGGGGTAGGGAAGGGGGGCACTCAAAGTTACACGCCTCCGCGCTTTAGAAAAAAAATCATATCGGCTTCTATTTACCTACCATCTCAAGTGTGGTGTCATTTTCTGAAAAACCGGACATGAGGAATTCATTTTTTAGACATTTCATGTACAGTTCCATAGAAAAAAATGAAAATATTGACGAACTTATCAAAATCGGTTTACTAATTTTTTTATTCAACTATCAGTATCTTTAAAAATAGTTAATATTGCGCAAAATAAAAAATACCGTCTTAAAGGAAATTTATCTAGCTTTCAAAAAAAAATTATACTTTACTATGTACAGCTATCATATATCTATCTGAAAAAAATCGGACATGGTACGCGGCGGCCTCGCGCCGTTAGTTATACACCGTGTTATACGCCGCCGCGCTTTAGATAAAAGAGAATACATCGACTTCTATTTTCCTAATAACTCGAGTGTGGCACTGGCGTCTGATAAATCGGACATAAGGAATTCATTTTTGAGACATTTCATGTATAGTTTCATAGAAAAAAAAAATATATATATATTGACGAACGTATCAAGATCGGTTTGCTAATTTTTTTATTCAAGTATCAGTATTTTAAAAATACTGAATTTAGTGCAGAAAAATAAATACGACCTTAAAGGAAATTTATCTAGCTTTTTAAAAACATATACTTTACAATGTATAGTTATCCTATGATAACCTACACCTATGTGTATCAAAAAAAAAAAAATCGGACATGGTACGCGGCGGCACCTTCGCCGTTAGTTTTATAGGTTCGCCGCTGCGCTTAAGATTAAAAATCATATCATTAACCAATAGAAATATAAAAATAGGTAGTATTATTGATACGATAGTCAATATAGCTAACCTAAGTTGTATTCTATATATTTTGCATGAAAAACCAACCAATACTTTCAACAAATTATGGTGATACTAGATGACTGAAATAATTCGTAGGCACCGTCGCGTACCGATATGATTTTTAATCTTAAGCGCGGCGGCGAACCTTTAAAACTTACAGCGCAGGTGCCGCCGCGTACCATGTCCGATTTTTTTTTTTGATACACATAGGTGTAGGTTATCATAGGATAACTATACATAGTTAAGTATGTTTTTCAAAAGCTAGATACATTTCCTTTAAGACAGTATTTATTTAAAATACTGATATTTGAATAAAACAATTTGCAAACCGATTTTGACATGTTCGTTAATATTTTTATTTTTTTCTATGAAACTATACATGAAATGTCTCAAAAATTAATTCCTCATGTCCGATTTATCAGGTGCCGGTGCCACAATCGAGTTATTAGGTAAATAGAAGTCGATGTATTCTCTTTTATCTAAAGCGCGGCGGCGTATAACACGGTGTATAACTGGCGGCCCGAGGCCGCCGCGTACCATGTCCGATTTTTTTCAGATAGTAAAGTATACATTTTTATAAAGCTAGATAAATTTCCTTTAAGACGGTATTTTTTATTTTGCACAATATTCGCTATTTTTAAAGATACTGATAGTTGAATAAAAAAATTTGCACACTGATTTTGATATGTTCATTTTTTTTTTTTTTCTATGAAACTATACACGAAATGTCTCAAAAATGAATTCCTCATGTCCGGTTTATCAGGTACTGCCACCACACTCGAGATGGTAGGTGAATAGAAGCCGATACGATTTTTTTTCTAAAGCGCGGCGGCGTGCAACTTTGAATGCCCCCCCCCCTCCCCCTCCCTACCCCCCGGGGGTTAGTGGATGGCTACCGGGCTAGATCAGCTCAGTTTGACCTAGGATACAACTGCGCCTAGTGAATCCATCCGATAGCAAAATTTGCACCTTATGCCGCTACTTCCCGTACTATAGGGTCGTTTGAACACAAATCTTTAGTATAATTGTCTTTGTTTCTCAAAGTACAAACTGACTCAACTGTTTGTTTACACATTAGACTTGTGAGTTTTACAAATTCAGCAATAATAGTTACTGGAAAATGAGTGACTAATGCCCGTTTTCACCAACGACACCTAAGTCATCACCTAGTCAGGGGACCCCTATCCTAAGTGGCCCCTTGTATCTCTCCCTAACCTAATTTTATTTTCACCAACCTAGGTAACACCTTAATAAACGTCACTTAACTAAGTGACGGTTTGTTTTAGCTGTAGTGATTTCTAATACCGGTTTTGTATCGATATTTTTTTTTAAGAGGAATAACTTCAAATATCGTATATAAAAAATTAAACCAACATTTTAAAAACATACAAAAACTAGACAAATGTATTATTACTACTAAGTTGACGTCTTATTTTTTATTTTTAAATGTTGACTAAGCTGTATGGCATTATCTTTGCCATCAAGAAAAATAAGAACTTACAGTGACAGTTTATAACTATCTATTTATTTTTCGAACTTTCGGTGCGATGATTGTAGTTTATTAGCGAGCATTCATTGACTGAAAGCTGGAATGATTATTTATGTGATAATTTATTCATGAACTGCACATATTTTCAAAGTACTGTGCTTCGATTTCTTTGAAACCCGTATAATACAGAACAGACCAGTGCCCTAAGCACGACTTGTCGAATCCTGCGTCACGTAAAATTCGAATAGTAAACTATAACGATTGTATGACGTTTGGAACAACGCCCGCCCGTGAGCGTATTTGGAACTAAAATTTAGTATGAGATTTCTCGATCTCGATACGATAACCGTAACGTAACGCAGAATTCGACAAGTCGTGCTTAGGGCACAGAACCCGCGAGCTCGCCTTTACGAATGACAATGTTAATCAATCCCTTCTCGTGTGGTTCTTACATGCAGAAATGACGTTGGGTTTATAAAAAAACAGAATAAGATTAGTGTAAACGAGTAGCGAAATCAATAAAAAAATTGACACAGTGCGCGGCGTGCTGTTATGATTGAACGCGGCTTCTGGTTTGTTTTGTTTTCAATAAAAGTAGTGTTGGATTGGCATCCATGGCTACAGCTTTTATAAGAGACTCCACCTGGTAAGTGACGTCATCAAAATTAACGTAGAACTCTGAAACGTTTTCGACGTGTGGCCCGACAAAAATAACAACAGGTTGGCATGCGAGTCCTTTTTCACGGTGAATATCTCGTTGTAAGGCAGTTCTGAATGTCACTCTTGAGCCTAAAACAATAAAAAAATTACACATTTGACATTAATGATTCCGAATAAGACAAATCCCAAAATTAGGTTTGCTTCATGATTTGCCATATATGCTGATTGAAATGTCTAGAGAATGTTATAGATTTAGTATTAACAATCCTATTCCTAACTAATATTATAAATGCGAAAGCAACTCTGTCTCTCTGTCTGTCTGTTTGTTACCTCTTCACGGGAAAACCGCTGCACCAATCTAGATTAAATTTGGTAAGAAGATAGTTTGAATATAGAGGAATAACATAGGCTATTTTTTATTCGGGAAATTTATATAGTTCCCGCGGGATAGCGATAACCAAAATCTACGCGGACGAAGTCGCGGGCAACAGCTAATAGAGTATAAAATAAAATAAAAATTACCTTCACATGCAATATCAAACTGTCACGTGATTCTAATATGGTCGGTTTGTTATACTTTTCTTTTTCAGCAGAATCCTTTGAAGATCGCTAAAAACAGAAATATTTATAAGCAAAGGGGTTACGTATAGGTAAATAAGTAAGTAATAAAATAACTGTTACACATAAAACTGTGAACAGTCTTCTTTTTTTAAAGTCGATTATATTATAGTGAAACCTACCTATAATATATTATAACTTATGCCTTATTTAGTGCTCTCCTGATGGTCAGTGCGTGCGTATTTGTATGCGTGCGTATGCGAAATGTATCTATGACGATAGCTACGGAAGATCGAAGGCAGTCCTGACCGTCAGTAGAGCACTGAATGCGGCCTAACCTATCTTAGGTAGGTATATCCTGAGGAATAAAAAAATAAACCCATTAAAATGTGAAACAAATGAAATTAGTTTCTTATAAAATAGGCCTAACTTTTAATATTTTTATAATAAAACAGAAGGTGAAAATTTTGAACAATCCCAAAACATTAAAATCCGGCCAAGAGCTCTTGCATGTCGGACCATGCGTGTAGGGTTCCGCAACTCGGCATATCAAAATGTAATAAAAATACGATATGGAAAAGAGCACACGTAAATGAGCGTAAGTCTTCATAGCAGCATTCCTTTTGGTGAGAGTAAAATGCCTGTGACATACGGACGGACGGACATCACAAAACTATAACGGTTCCGTTTATGCCATTTTGGCTACGGAACTCTAAAAAAGTTACCTCGTTTTGCAAAAACCTCAAAACTATTAGAATTTTAAAAATGGCACAAAACGCTCTTCTCATCTACCTAAGCCTAAGTAATGTTTCAAACACTTACGCGTGAGTTTTCACTGGATTTCGGGAGCTCGTTAGTGCTAGACGCAGGGCTTGAAGGCGCTGATATTATGTCATTACTATCTATGTCACTTGCCGTGGCATCCGATGATTGTCCTGTAAAAGTAAAAATTTAAATAAAAGGAAAACAAAACTGTGGTAAGTAGGTATCAACAAAAGCAAAGTGTCATTTTAACTAAAGGACAGCTTGGTGTTGTTTTAACTAAGTAAATAACCTAAACGACTCAGAAAACTTGAAAAACCCCCGACACCGTCATTTCAATGTTCAATATTTCAAAAAAGGGTGAACCCATTCTAAGAACCATCTCGATTAAAAAAATCGCATTGAAATAGGTTCATCTGTTTGCGAGTTACGATGTCACAGACAAATACACAGATACACAGGTCAAACTTATAACACCCCTCTTTTTCGTTCGGGGTTAAAAATAAAGGTTGAAAAGCATAAAGACATACATACATTTATAAGTTTGTGTAGCTTTTCCAACCCAGATCTGAACAAAATTCTCTCTCTTATATTTGGCACGAGTTCTTTCAGCTCCTCAAGAATTCATATATTTCATCAATTCGAGGGAAATCTCATTTTCTGAAATTGTTGCATAATAAAATACACAATTAGGTAAATTCGGAATATCATAAAACACACTAAAAAAACAACATATATACCTATACACATACTATACTACAAAATTATTGTAAGAATCAGCCGTTGACTAACAGTTATATATATTATATTAACGGAAATAACAAACACGTACCTTCTTAACGTTTAATTGTATCAGACAAAATACCCCAGTCGGTCAAATATGCAAGACCTGAAAAACAAAATAAGTACTTAATTAAGGTACACAGATACACCATGTTAAAGTTAAAACACATTTATATGTCAATTTTCTTACCCACCAATGCTTAGATCCATTATTTATTGTTACGGCGCACACACAACAATAAACTAATATGGCGTTTATCACCACGGAGCTCGGAGCGCAACTAAAACGACTTAAAACGAGTGAACTGTTGAACT
>OY829515.1:568936-611064 GCA_963691665.1 Clepsis dumicolana | reverse complement strand
AATGACACCACACTTGAGATGGTAGGTAAATAGAAGCCGATATGATTTTTTTTCTAAAGCGCGGAGGCGTGTAACTTTGAGTGCCCCCCTTCCCTACCCCCCGAGGGGTAGTGGATGGCTACCGGGCTAAATCAGCTCAGTTTGACCTAGGATACAACTTTACTGTGCCAAGTGAATCCATCTGATAACAAAATTTGCACCTCCCATACATTGAATGCCACTTCTTCCCGTACTATTATGCAATAATCACATGAGTAACTATTTTACTGCTTTATTAAAAATTTATACTTACAAGCTGAAAGCCAAAACTCTGCTTCAACAATGGATATTTCTTTAATATGTCTTGCAAGTTATGTTTTGCGTTTTTGTAATCAGTTTCCATGCGATATTTCCTAGTTTCCAGCCATTTATCTTTTACTTCATGAAAGGGTTCTTTATTATACTGAAGCCATATAACGGTTTCCTCGTCTTCTGCATGTGCAATGTCTGATGATAATGATATAATTTCAGCAGAGAAGTAAAATGCAAAACAGCACACTTAGTCAACATAAAACACGTAAGAGTAACCAAAGTGGCCAAATACTTCGCAACACATCAGGATGCATCCTTATTCCTATAATAATAAAGATGTGTTACGACTTATGATACATTTGGGTACTTTGCCTGTAGTTAAAAAGTGTATTTGCTGTCGACTCTGTACAAATGTAAGTAGGTACCTGAATTATCATGATACTCGGGACTCAATCGCGTAAAAAATATAAATTTAAGTACACAATTTTTTACGCGATTAAGTCCCGAGTATCATGATAATGTGTGAAAATCGCGAAAGTTTAAATCAATACAGGTACCTGAATGTTCCTGAATATTTTCAATTTCAAGTTTTCTTTTCCGGCCAAATACTCCTTCTCGTTTTAATAGCCTCCTTTGATTATTATACCTATCTATCAGTTTTCCTTTGGCAGGTATATATTTGTTATTGTACTTATTTCATTGTTTCGGCCCGATTTCAAGATCCATCCACTTAAAATAAATCTATTTATATCGCGCGATTTGAGCAAAGGCAAAATTTACCTTCGTTTGTCGTGTTGTTGAAGATAATTTTAAATTCTGGAAATACTTTTACGTCAGTAAAAGCATCATTGACTTTCTCTAAAAAGTGTGGGAACTTCAAAAAAAAGTGAGATGTCTTTTTTGGGAGATCTGTATTCAAGATCCAACTCCATCTGCAAACCATAGGTATTAAATAAACCAGTGCTGACAGATATTCTTTGGCACAAAATCGTTAATCCGTTAATCTTTTATTACTTAACTTAATTTCATTTGTAAAGAGTCAACGGCCGCTTTAACTTCCTTTGACTTTAACATAAATAACTAGTTCGGTAAGTCTATCATTATGCAATAATCACATAAGTAACTGTTTTAATGCTTTTATTATTACTTATTATATTATAATACCTACGAAGGACACTAGTATCTAACTACCTATTTCGAAGTTTAGTATATCGGTAAACATCGAAAGTCGATAAAAGAACTGTCATTATGACAGTTCAAAAGTGCTATGAGAATTCCGGTGTCTGCTTATGAGTAAACCTACCTACCTTACCTACCTACTTACTTACTATACCTTTTCGTCTCTACATTTTATCGGATCTGCTGAAATACTTTTAGTCTCAATAAAAATAATCATTACTTAACTTTTTGTAAAAATGTCTGTATTCAAAGTCCAACTCCATCTACAAACCATTTTAAATATAAACCAGTGCTTACAGTCCTTTGGCACAAAATTGTTAAGACATTAATTCTTAACTGCCATTAAGGTGGCATCACTCGGTTTATGATCTTCTCTCTAAACTCTGGCACCCTGCTTCAATGATGGATATTCATTTGATGTAACGTTACAAAATAGTGCTGATTTACAAATTTCAAACGCTCGTTCATTTCTCCGTTTTTATATAAATTTTGGTATAGGCGCTAGTTTCTACAGAGCAATAGGGCACTTTTCAGCCGCCCTAAAAAAACGGAAGAGCTATTTATCATTATAAGGGGTACATAGAAAGATCATGTCTACATTAGCAACTTTTCGAGTTATCGCGATTTGTTAGTTTGGAACGATGTAATTATCCATAATCCATTAAGAAGAAGAAAAGACCTACATCTTTTTTCAAACTGATAAAGAAGACAGGTTACACAAATATTTGTATCTATAACTGAGTCGTAACTTATAGTCTATTGTGTGCTCTACATTTTGAGATTAAAATTTCGTTTTAAAAAAAGTGATTACATGTTCTTTCCCGTGTACCCTTCATGAATATGAGCTGGATATATAGTTACTGCGTATTTTATTAGGACAGCAGTTTAGTGTAGTAAACTTTTTATGGCAGAATTGCTTGTAGGGAGTTTGCTACCTTTTGTCATGCATTATAGTGTATTTGATATGACTATATATTTTGTTAGAGCCAACCATATAGGACTGAATAAATACTTAATAAGATTAACGAGTGATACACAGTCTCCAAAAACGTTAACCCTCAATATCTTAAGATGGCATCACTCGGTTTATGATCTTTAAAGACCCGTTTTTATGAAAATGTCCAAATTTCAAACGCTCGTTAATTTCTTAGTTTTTTTATATATCATACATTTTGGTACATAGGCGCCACTTTCTACAGAGCAATAGGACACTTTTCAGCGGCTTTAAAAAAACGCAATAGCTATATATCATATGAGCTGGATACATAGTTACTGCGTATTTTATTAGGACGGCAGTTTAGTGTAGTAAATTTTTTATGGCAGAATTGCTTGTAGGGAGTTGGCTACCTTTTAGAGTCATGCATTATAGTTTACTGGATATTATTATATATTTTTTTAGAGCCAGCCATATAGGACTGAGCAAATACTAAATAAGATTAATGAATGATACAGTGTCCAAAAACTTACGGCCGTTACAGACGAACTAGCAACCTAGTAGCACAGCAGCCACCTTCCCTATTGCAATTTTGCAGTCTGTTCGCAGCTGAAATGCAGTCCGTCTATAACTGCTCTCCGTTTTTGGTCCCTAGCATTAGACTGATTCCAATTGTTTTTAGAATAAAGACATTAGAACAGATTTAATCTAATACTGTATTATAAAAATGCAGTGAGAGTAAAACATTCTATATTTCAAAGTTTTTTTACAGACCTATAAGTTGTTACGAAAACCCAGTATATAACCCGAAATCCAGAGACAGTACTCATGAAAGTGACCAACTTCCTAAGAAACATGGGTTGAAATACGAAAAAAACAGTATGAAGAGACCATTTTTTTTTTTAATATTACGACCCATGTTTCTTAAGGAAAAGTTGTTCAGTTTGTCACTAGGTTTCGGTTTCGGTCTAGTAGGTAAACTAGAAACAACTGTTTTTTTTGTGATATCTTAGTTGCTCCCATAATGAGTTGTTCAGATTGATGGTCTGAGCAAGTGCGCCAAAGGGTATAGCAGAATAGCCTTTCAAAAATTGCCCCCAAAGCTTTGAGTTTGGAACTATTATCAGATGATGTCCCGTGAGGAGTAAATACTTCATATCAATTTTAAACCCTCTACTGCCGCCTGACACCTCACGGCATCCATTTAACCCTAAAACGCTTTTATTTTCTTTCTCAAAAAGTACGAAACGGACAAATACCAAATTTTGTATAAACATTGCTGTATTTTTAACATGAAACTAATATTAATATTGCTGTAATAATAGTTTCAAACTCGAAAGCTTAGGGTGCAATTTTTGAAACTACTACACTCTTTGGCTAGTGATAAAAAAATCATTCTGTATGTTACAAAGTATCATAATCAGACATAGGAACACGGGACAAAATTTCATGGTAGGTAAGTTCCTATACCGATAATCTCTCAATACACTTGTTTCGCTCGCGTTTTAAGATCACAGATACTCGTTGGGAATTGCTATCTTTCCGAACTTGTATCATAATTATCATCATGATGATTGATTCCAATAATCCATAATCCACGGTATACATATTTACAAATAATCAAATATTAAATTAAACTACATCTACACACATAAATAAAAACTAAAAATAAACTAAACTAAAATAAATGCCTATCTCTCAATTATCGATGCTTGTTCCATATTCTTGCAATCATTTCATGTGATGTTTTTAATAATACGTTTTTATTAAAAGTGTATAAATTCAACAAAATAGGTAATAGCGTAATTCTTTTCTTTTTCTCAACGATTTTTGAAACTTTACTCATTACAATTTTTTCTTATTACTGTCCCATCTACTGTTCTTCAAATAAACGATTACAATTTGTTCCAAATTTTTGGGCGTTAAACGTCTTGACTGATGAATCTATTTCAGGGTGTTAAATAACTACTATATGGAACAAACATCGATAATTGAGTTTATGGATATAGGAACTCCTTACCAGTTATAAAATTTTGCCCCGTGGATTCCTATGTCTGATCATAATAATATTACAAGTCGTTCTAACCTTGATGTAAAAATTTGAATTAACTTTATTTACATAATAAAAGCAATTTACAATGACATTAAATCTAAGCTTAAACTAAATAAACTACAACTTAAAACTAAATAGGAGGAAATATTAAAATCAAAATGACTACCAGGTAATCAAGTAAAAATTCAATGTTTCATGTTTCAATTGCTGCTTTTTTAGGGTTCCGCACCGCAAAAGGAAAAAGGGAACCATTATAGGATCACTTTGTTGTCCATATGTCTGTCAGTCTATCAGTCAGTCAGTCTGTCTGTCAGTCTAACTGTCTGTCAATCTGTCAGTCAGACATGACTGACGGACAGACTGACAGACTTAAATACTTACAGACAGACTGACTGATTGGCAGACTGACAGGCAGACTGACTGACTGACAAACTGACTGAATTACAGACAGACATAATGACAGACTAACAGACTGACTGACATACTTAAAGACTACTGACTGACTGAATGACAGACAGACTGACAGACAGACAATGACAGACTAACAGACTGATTGACAGACTTAATACATACATACATACTTAAAGACTGACAGACCGACTGACTGACATACTGACTGACTGACTGACAGATAGACTGACTGACAGATTGACAGAATTACATATTGACATTCTGACTGATTGACTGACAGGCTGACTGACAAACAGACTGACTGACAGATAGACTGATTGACAGACTTACAGACAGCCAGACCGACTGACTGACATACAGACTGACTGACTGACTGACAGACAGACAGACAGACAGACAGATTTACAGACTGACTGACAGACTTACCGACCGACAGACAAACTGACAGACAAACTGACTGACTGACTGTCTGACAGACTGACTCACTGACTGACAGACATGCGGACAACAAAGTGATCCTATAATGGTTCCCTTTTTCCTTTTGCTGTGCGGAACCCTAAAAAAGCGGCAAATGAAACAATTTTTACTTGATTACCTGGTAGTCATTTTGATTTTAATATTTCCTCACATAGCTTGAGAAAAGCACTATACAAGCCTCGGCCAGAACAGGGATTGCTGGACTCCTTTTGCCCGGCCTCGTCTACGACTCTGCCGTCTGCCCCAAAGCTCGTCCATCAATCCCTTACTTCACGGCCTTTGCAGTAATGTACTATTCTTAGGTTTTTCATACATTACTTCTTGGCCTAAGGCCAAGACCAAGAAGTAAAGCAGAGAGTCTAGAGATGTTAGATAATATTGTTAAAATTAATCTCGTTTTAGGCATTAGTGCATACAAATTTTACTAATTTGTTCTTTTTTGTATACTTATTGCATTTGTTGTTTGCTTATGTATGATAAGTTTGATTGTTCTCTACCTGTGGTAGGTTGAATTGCTTAAAATATACTTTACACCGTATCGTTCGTTTTTTAATGTTCTTTTTACAGTATTTGCTATGTGGAACCAACTTGTTTTCTTAGGCTATATATAATTAAAATCTAGATTTTATTTAATTTGAATTCAAGATATGTGTACCTATGTAGAAGATACTTTTGTTTGTTTAGTGTCGTGTCTATCTTCTATCTGTGTGATTTGACCAATTGATTAGACATAAGTAACAATATTGTTAGTGTCTTGGTGTTGTATTAACCTAGAACCAACAGTATTTTTAATAAAACAGTTTTGCTGTCAACTCCCACTAACTTTGTTGGGAGCACTCAACATACCATGTGGGATATAATAAACTCGGATGCAAAATTAATCACCCGCCATTTTTTCCTTGCTTAATGTAAAACATTATTTAAGGAATACTTTTACAATAAATAGTAAAAATAAAGTGGGCCATTAATTGTACCGCTCAGTATAGTATTTTCAACAAAACCGTTTGGTTGTGTCAATAAGTGCGTTTGTGTTGCACCTGCCTGGTGAAAAAACCTTTTGAATCAACCTTTTAAAGTAGAGGTTGGATTAACACGAGCTACAATGTTTAATCAACTACCGTTATAATTGTCAGGACCACTTTGATTATATCGTGAAACTGACCTCTTTGTAGTGGTATTACAATGGTACAGCTACCGGCAACCATCTTGAACGAGTGACGTGGTGGGGCATGCGCAGAAACTAATTTACATATAAAAATTCTTCTGCGCGTGCTCCCGCCACGTCACTCGTTGCTCAAGATGTTTGCCGGTAGCTTCAAGGTTAATTGTAACAACATTATTCAAGTTGATGTGATCTATTAAGTATACACATTAAGTTGATAAATATTATTTAAATTAACCTAGTATACCATTGTAATACCATTGTAAAGATACCATTCATGTAGTCCTAACAAATATCACGAAAGTTGATTCAACATTGTAACCCGGGTTAATCCAACCCCTAATTCGTAAAGTTGATGCAACTTTATTTTATCAGGTAAATGCAACAGACACTCACTTATTGACACAACAAAATGTTTTGTTGAAAACACTATTATAATCTGGGTTGATACCACAAAACATTTTCAGTATTCCCAACAAAATTAGTAGAAGTTGACACAGCAAAACTGATTTGTTAAAAATACTATTGACTCTAGGTTAATACAACAGCGAGACACTTATTGCCTCAACAAAACTACAGTGTTAATTTTATCATATAATCAAGGTTAATGCAACAAATCACACATGTAGACCTAACTATAACAGCAAAAGTTGGTTCAACATTGCAAGACTGTTAACCCTACCCCTTCCTGAAAGTATATTTAACCTTTAAAGCAGGTAAATTCAATATCAAGACATTGATTGAATCAACGCAACTATTTTGTTAAAAATACCATTAAATCTAGGTCAACCCAACCTCTGCTTTAAAGGTTAATTCAACATTAAGATCTGGTATATTCAACTCAAATGCACTTATTGGCACAACAAAACTGTTTAGTTGAAAATACTATTATGTCTGGGTTAATACTACAAAACATTTTGAGTATTCCCAACAATATAGTACATGTTGACTCAACAAAACTGATTTGTTAAAAACAGTATTGATTCTAGGTTAATACAGCAAAACAGATGTGTTGATTACGCAAGTTCGTTTGTGTTGGTTTAACCTTCGCATAGGTTGCGTTAACTTGTACTATATTGTTGGCTGTACTTAAAATATTTTGTTATGTTAACCTAGAATTAAAAGCATTTTCAACAAAACAGTTTTGTTGTATCAACGTCTACTATATTGTTGGGAATACTCAAAATGTTTTGTAGTATTAACCTAGACATAATAGTATTTTCAACAAAATTGTTGCGTTGATTACGTAAGTGTGTTTGTGTTGAACTAACCTTCGCACTATTGGTTTGTTTAACTTGTACTATATTGTTAGCTGTAGTTAAAATGTTTTGGGTTGACCCAACAATACAGTACGAGTTGAACCAATAGAAGTAACTCAGTTAACGCAAACTTGAGTTCGAAGGTTAGTCTAACATTAATGGGAAAGTAGATTTAACACAAGCACACTTGTGCTTTTGACATTTCGAGTACGTTAACGCAACCCTTGTTAAAGAGTTAACTTAAATGTCATGGTTTGTTGTTTTTACAGTTTTACACAAAGTGCAAACTAGTAAAACTAACCATTAAAAGCAAGTAGATTTAACACAAACACACTTGTGTTTTTAACATTTTGAGTACGTTAAAGCAACCCTCGCTGAAGAGTTAATATTACTGTCATGGTTTGTTGTTTTTACAGTTATGCACAAAGTGCAAACTAGTAAAACTAACCATTAAAAGTAAGTAGATTCAACACAAACACACATGTGCTTTTAACATTTCGAGTACGTTAAAGCAACCCTCGCTGAAGAGTTAATATTACTGTCATGGTTTGTTGTTTTTACAGGTTTGCACTTCGTGCAAACTAGTAAAACTAACAAAAATCTAAAGGCAGGTAATGAATTAACATTACGCTAGACGGTTAAATTTACCATTGTGCTACTTGTAAAAACAACCAAAAATCCAAGGGTTGGTGCTATATTAACCCCTTATTAGAGGGTTAATTTTACTATTATATTGAAATGTTGAATCAACAAATATGCAGCAAGTTAAAATTACCTTAACTGATCAACAATACAGTTTTTGTTGAAACAACAAAACTCAAGGGTAGGTGCTATATTAACCCTAAAATTTTGTTGAAATATGGTAAAACCAACTAAAATTTGCTTTCAGTGTACAGAATGCGATAATCGTTTGCGAGCGAACATCAGCCCGTGGGGGGGGGGGGGTGTTAATTAATGCACCCTTTTTGGACCAAAAAAATATTTAGAAACCAAAGGGGGTGTGATTAAAAAGCAACACGCTGTAATTGAAGGATTGTTTTTACGTGAATTCATTACAAAATGTAACAATAGCCTACTTAAGTAGAGTCGAGGAAATTAATTCCTGACCCACCATAGAACATTTTCATAGTAAACGTCATAACGATTTTCCTTGTCAAGCTATGCGATGTCACTATGACGTTTACTGTGAAAAGGTTCCATGGTGGGTCAGGAATTTATTTCCTGGACCATACTACTTGTTATAAAATTAATACGACTGTATTTTTTTTAAATATTACGTTATGATTAGTTTCAACACGAAACTTCAGTGGGACTCGATCATAATGAAATAAAGGGATCACTTACGTAACATAGAACAACGATAAAAACTGAGCTAGGAACCATGTCGATTAAACTAGCTTTCGATTAAAAAAACCGCATCGAAATCGGGCTATTTGTTTGGGAGCTATGATACACAGATACACGTACCTGTGTATCTGTGTATCATAGCTCCCAAACAAATAGCCCGACAAATACACAGGTCAAACTTATAACAGCCCTCTTTTTCGTCGGGGGTTAAAATGAAACTTCGCTACAAAACCGTACTAAAACATCTCTCGCTACGCCGATCGAGATACCAGCGCTTCCAAAGACAAATTGTATGTAAATTGTTAGCAGAATATTTGTTATTTACAGGCGAATTCAATATTTTAATCAGCTTCCGCAATTTGCAATTCTCTGTCGAATTAATCGCTTGTTAGACCGAATTCGGGGAAAATTCGGGAGAAGGTCGAGAGGAGGTTAGAAAAATAGGAGTTGATAAAATTTGCACGAGTTCAAAGTCATTATCGGAGCATTGTTGCTTCAAAAGAAGGTTTTTTTTATGTAGCACTTGAGTTTCCTTGGAAAAACGTAACAAAGTGAAGCAAAAGGTTACAATCAGTTTTTTAATATGTATTTTTATTTTCTAACGATTTATTAAGTTTTCTTTGTATAATTAATATGTGACTATGTTATATTGTAACATTTCTTTAGATTTCTTTAGAAAAAAATAATTTGTGCCAAGTTTCTTGGGGAGCATTCTTCTTGGCATCATGGTCTTGGCGCTGGTAGACTCAAAAAGTACTTAACTGATATATAACCCCCTAGTTCATCATCAACATCATCATGACAGCCGAAAGACGTCCATTGCTGGACATAGGCCTCCCCTAAGGCTCTCCACTCAGACCGGTCTTGTGCTTTCCGCATCCACCACGGTCCCGTGATCTTTACCAGGTCGTCGCTCCATCTTGTTGGAGGCCTACTGACAGCTCGTCTCCCGGTCCGCGGACGCTATTCAAGAACCTTCTGACCCCGTCGGCCATCAGTCCTGCGAGCAATATGCCCACTACCACTTAAGTTTCGCAATTCTTCGGGCTATGTCGGTGACCTTAGTTCTACTGCGGACTGCTTAGCATGCTGGTTGAAACTTTGAAACAGTAAACGTAAAAACACGTTACATTACAAAGCCAATCCCAACTAAAATGACCGTCTAACAACTACAAGAGATAGTTCAGATAGTCCAAACTCAACTAGAACCGTAACTTGGGAATCAGCATGCAGAACCTGCTGCCGAGATAACTCTAACTGTATGGTAACGGTATAGGTACTATTTTGGAGTGCAGCGCCGAGGCAAGGAGCATTTGACCGTGAAAGGCTGGAGTCTTGATTGAGCAGAGCGGGAGCGACTGCGTCTTTGAATTAAATACATCAACTGGTGGAATACATAAGCTCCTGAGCGATCAAGAATTCAGATTCAAAGTTGAGATTTAAGTCTTTAAGCAGTGTATAGTCGGCCAAGAAAGTCATTTACCACTTTTCAACTTTAATACTAATACAAATACAGGCGATGAGTGGTAAAGCACTTTCTTGCACGTTGCAGTATTATTACGAGTACTGAGAAAACACTAGAAAAAAAGGTTCGAGACTTAATTCCCTTCTTAACAACTATTTTGTCAACACCATTTGAATATTGAAATTATGTTTTTTTCCCACCCAGTAAGTTTTTCACATGAACTATTCTAGGCAGTGGATGACAGATTTGTTACAGTAATTTTGATGTTAGTTGTGAAGAGCAGGAGCCGGAAGATAGTGTTGGGCGGGCCCCCTACTAGGTGGACAGATGACTTGGCCAAGGTAGCGGGGAGCCGTTGGATGCAAGCGGCTCAGGACTACAGAACGCTGGGGGAGGTCTATGGTCCTACACGGGACGTCTTCCAAATGAAATGATGATGATGACGATTTTGGTTTGTCTTAATTCACCTCTTTTTATCAGAGAGAGAAAGAGAGAGAGAGAGATACATTTACTCACATCACACATTTACAGAAAAATAACACAGTACATACGTTTGAAATAATAAAATATACAATAGAATTGTTCCTGTGTTTTTTAACAATAACAGGATTGCACCGAACGATGTGAAAAGGGCACAACTCAGCATAATGTTGCGTCAAGCCACAACGCTGTTTTTCTGCAGGACCCATTCAGTCAGTTTGGTTAGTTTTGTGACAAAATGTATGTGTGTGACACTGACCGCTCAGTTAACTAATTAATGATTCACTGAAAACGCCCTTAAACACCACAAACGCTTAACTCTACTCGTACTCCAAGACGTAGCCTTACTCCCAAACTCCCACAGAACAAACCATATCCAAATATTCGCCTTATCTCCAGCACAATGCGTTTTAACTGGTATCCGCTACCCACTGTATTATTTACTACCCGTCCATTTTCACTTGACCTCGGAACGCTACCATTTCCCTTCGAACCACAGATCTTATTGCACTAGACGCACCGAACTAGCCAGTTTCACTTGAGCTGTGAAGACTAGCTGTTCGTTGCAAAGGAGAGGCCTTGGTATAATGGTAATCAAATGACCAGTTTCAAAAGACCCCTGGCGCTTGGAAGAAAGGTGAGCGCAGCGAGATCTAGCGCAGTGAATATGCATCTCAAGGGTAATGTTACGAGGCATAAATAAATGTTAGACAATATAAGAAATAAACAGATGGAAAGATAAATAAAATTATTTATGGGAATTCGGACGTAAGCGCGAACGCGATTGAGACGTTTTTTACCCGACTGCGAAACGCAAAGGAGGGGTAATGTGTTTATCATTTTGGTCGTTCATTACACTACACGCTAAGTAAACCATAGTGAAATTATAAAACCAAAGTAGCAATCAATTATTCAAAGTAATTTATCTGTACTGTACTTACTTACCAATTCACCTAAGTACTATGGAGACTCGTAATTTTAATCTGCGGTCCTTGTCTAGATGATAAAAAAACGTTATCAAAGTTAACAAACAAAAGACAGCCCACGGCAAAATACTTCAAAGAACATTTTTAATACCCTCGATTAGCTTAAATTCCAACTTTAACAGTTATATTTTATTTCCAAGACGAGAAGAAACGTATCTCCATAATTAGAGTCGCAATTACTTAACAAAGTTTAAACCTCGAAGCCGAGATTTCGCTACAAAAACCGGCCAAGTGCGAGTCGGACCCGCGCACCGAGGATTCCGTACACAGATTTTCCCGCTTTGCCCCAGTGTTTTAAGGGGTCCCTTTGTTTCGTCGAAAATTTTTAGTCATAATGTAGTGTAAAACCGTAAAAATTTCAGGAATTTTGTAATGGCCGTCGTGTAGAACTGTATAGGTTAGGTTTGTTTTATAATAATCATGAAAAATTTACAGTTTAAGAGAAAAAAAGAGTTATGACTAGTGATAAATTATAACAAGAATTACATTATGACTTTCAGCTGTATGAGAGAAATTATAGACCCGGTTTAAATTGTCCTGTGTTAGCAGAGCCCTGCTCCTAAGCAAAAAAATAAAAATCTGGATAAGAAACTAAACCATTGATTTGTTATTTTTTTTCTAACCAAAAAGAACTAATAACTAGTTTTATTTTCATTCAATCGCAGTTACAATATAGGTACCAACGAGATTATAACCTATAGAGACCTAATATAAGGCGACCCGACCATGTTTTTAATAAACCAATTTTTAATAAACTTTTATCTGAGACGGAGTGCGCCAGTAAGACAATATTTAAAACAAAATTGAAGGCGTGTTTGATGGATACCTTCCTTGAGGAAAATAGAAATAGCTAAGTTAGATACCTAATGTAATGAACTATAAATATGGCTTAAGTGTGGTGGGTTATTATAATATTTAGTGGTAATAAGTATATTCAAATAAATATTAAAATAAGGAGTGCAGTATTCGCCAACAAACTGTACTGCAAAAGTTACAAAAGCGCTTAGTTGATGCAACTTGTGACCAAAGGGCTGGCAGTTTTCTCTCTCAAAGAATCAGCATCGCTATTCAGCGAGGCAACGCTGCCAGCCTTTTGGGCACTATGCCACGGGGGCCTTATTTAGATTTAATTTGGTTTTAAGTTGTAGTTTATTTAGTTTAAGCTTAGATTTAATGTCATTGTAAACTGCTTTTATTATGTAAACGAAGTAATTAGGTTAAATAGATATGTATATGTTTGTTATTAAATAAAAAAAAAAAAAATGTGAAGTGGTCTATGATTTGTCATTGATATATTTCGCATTTGCTTTCCATCAGTTTCGACCATAAACTAGAACCGAAGACGGTTTGACATTTCAAATATAAATCACCGTCAATTTACTTCATCATGTCCTCTTGTGCCGTTAAATGGTGCGAAAACAACAGGAAAACATGTTGTGTAACAACAAATAATATCACTTCTCATCGGTAAGTCCATTTCTTTAATTAAAGAAAATATTTTCAAAAATTTGATTAATGCAACGCGGGTCAAGTTAAACTGGACAGGTCCGTCACGTGTCCACTCCCCGTCCTTTTTGCTCTTACTGTAAACATGTATGTCTATCCCTTATTATCGTAATTACCCTTATGACGCCAATGCCTAGAGCGGTGCAGTGCATTTATTTTGTATTGTCTATAATTATCCACTTTTTTATTTCTGGATTTTATTTACTACTATCAGTATGTACCCCAATACTTCATAATTTTAATCATAATTATTCATTTCGTGTATGATTATTGGATAGGTAATGATAACAAAACAATGTTATTTTATTTAAACTGTATGTTTTAACCCCCGACGCAAAAAGAGGGGTGTTATAAGTTTGACTGCTAGTGTGTCTGTGTGTCTGTTTGTGGCACCATAGCTCCTAATCGGTTGAACCGATTTGAAAACGGTTATTTTTATTTGAAATCAGGGTTTCAAGCGATGGTAAACTAAACGAGTTAAAAAAAAACTTTTGTTGATTTGTTGAACTTTAGAGGATCATGTGAAATAAAACGGATCACTCACGTATATAAGTCGAGTTTAGCTCAACATGTTTCGGACTAATTCGAATAACTCCCACTCGCTGTCTCGCTGCCGCTGGGTCGTACGCTCCCAGAGGAAGGACTACTAATTAGTCCGAAACATGTCGGGTTAAACTCTACTTACATACGTGAGTGATCCATTTTATTTCACTAGTTTCTTCGAGTTCAACAAATGACCAAAAGAATTTTTAACTCGTTTAGTTTACCATTACCTCAAAAAATTTCAAAGTTGGTGATAATATCTTATCTTATCTTATACTACTTGAAGATGTTAGTTCCTTTACCAGGTCATTTCAAATTGCATATCTTAGTTGCAAAATTAAAGTCACAGGCAAAAGCTAAATACTGATAAGCAAGCTTAAAAAATGCAACACCTTTTATCGATATCGATAGAAAGCATTAAGTCATTAGCGTACGTCCCCTAGCGATCGGGTTCGGAATACTTAGTGATACTTCGGAGTACTTCGGAGCGATCACAACTCCCCCCGCACCGCAGCTAGTTGACAGAATTGTTTTCATTCAAATTCGCATGTATTTCGTCTCTAAGGGATAAGTGCTCGTAGATAGGTACCTTCTCATTCCACTTAAGAGTTAAAACAGTCCCGAGGCAGGCCTTATTCAAAAAAATATTTTTATGGAGGATTTTTTGTACAATCATGTTTTTATTTTCGGGATACTTAAGACGTAATAGTGTCTCTAATTATGGATTAGAATATTAAGCATTTATTTAAGGTATTGAACGAGATATTTCGAATCTAAATTGAGCATAAACAGCCTATGTTACTCTGTAAACCACTTTCTTTGACGACTCAATTCCAGAAAAGACATCCTTCAATCTTCTTTAAACCTTTATAAAACCTTGAACACAATTAGGTAAGATTGCGTCACACTTAACATCGCGAATGTGTCTCCAGCGTTACCGAATACAAGGGAAAAATTACCCCAATTTTAAACTTAAGTGGGGTTGGAATAGGAGATGTTTTCGCGTGACTGTTGGTTTCATTTAAAATTGTGGTGCATCGGTATCTCCAGGGATTTAGTCCCAAATTGGATCGCTTCTACAAGTCGTGCATTTGCATGGTTTGGGCCAAAAATATTTGGTATTTGTTTCGTTTGTTCATCTAAGAGTCAAACGTCATAAGACGTAAACTACATGCGTATACCTACATTAAAATATCGCCCTAATTTAAATTTTAGTTGCAATTATAATCTTTCATTGCGTAGGAGTTTTAATTTGATTTGTTTTTTACTTAAAAAATGTTTAATAATCACATTGGAATAACTAAGCGAAAGCAGCAAATAATGACATTTCACTTACTTTTTCTCAAAGCATTCTGAACCTTATTCTTTACTGATAAAGTCTGAACTAATTTTGCGATGTGTTTATTTATAAAGCAATGCATGTGTTAGATGAAATATTGAGATTCTGCGGGACGCGTGTTAACAAAAACAAATTTAACGTTGCTTACGTCATCAGCTCTATTGCTAATAGTGCAGAGTTGATTTTATGATATAGCAGCGACATTTGGCACAAGCAGCGAATGCCTTTGACACTTGTCACGATTTTATTCAGCACAGTCTTACGGCGCAGTAGACAGAACTTTCACAGTAAAGAATAGTCACAAACACTCCCCTAAAACAAAAAAAACACAGGCTCGCTGTTTTTGCATATCTCAGTTTTTCGGAATTTCCATAAAAAAAATCTAACATAGACGTAACGTACTATCGTTAGTTTCATGGAATGTGGTTGGCGAGCAATTAACATAATTAGGTAGGTACAAGTTTTAATTCTAACACCAGCAGAATCTATTAAAGGGTTACCGAGACCCCGATCTGGAGAGAATAGAGGCCGCCACCGTCTATGCTAAAGATGTACCTTCCTTTTGTATGAAAGAAGAAAGCGTTATGGAAACACTGTTTAAGCATTGTTTACTGTGGCAACGCCTCAGAGTGAGAAATATTAGAAAATATAAATGTTCATGCATTCCACGTACGCGCTGTATGTCTGCCTGCCTATGCCGCCGCAAGCTAAACTAATGGGCGGGCACGTTTTCAATCCCTGTTGTTTATTCGTATATTTTCTTATATGGCTTAATATTATTTTTTATTTGTTTCTCATTTTGATTATTTGTGTAGAGACACCAAGTGATTTTGTCTACACACGTATCATAAAATCTTCTATAACACGTTCAGAAACCGTAGGTAATGACCAGCATTACAACAGTCAGTTTTACTATGAAAATGCTATTAACGTAATATCATTATGACATCGAATTCGATATCGTTATGAGTTCCAAGCTTGGAATATTTACAAAATCCAATAGGTACAATTCAAATAGGCCTACGATACGAAACGCCAGCTCGGTATGTTTGTATATGATAAAAAAAAAAAAACAGTCAAAATCGTGACATATTTGTTATGCCTTCCGTAGATGACACTCTAATGGTTATACCATGTTAGTCCGTCTGTCTATCTGCGGCATAACTTAGATACCATTGGTACTAGAAACTACTCAACTACTAGAGGTACAGTTGAACCATTCGATTCCTGACCCACCGTAGAACGTTCTCGCAGTAAGTATCATAATGATTTACCTTGTCAGGCAATGCGATGACACCATGACATATTCTACGAGAAGGTTCCACAGTGGATCACGATTCAGTTGGTTTGATAGTAGGTACATACTCAAAGCTTTTGCTTTGAATTCAAAACTCGGAATAATAATAAAATTGTGTTTTTAATATGGTTTGGAGAGGACTCCAATGGAGAGATCTCTCTCCAGGCAGATGTTATGCCTGGGGACCGAAGTCCGAAGGAAGAGAGTTGGAAGTTGTATTTATGCAACCGACTTGAGAAACTTCGTTAGCGCGATGTAGAACAGTGACGTCACTCGCGTGTGGCGCTATGGTCGCTACACCAGCCCCCCTTTTTAGACCGGAGGTCGATGTGGGAGCGCAGTCTGTGCGCGTCGTGAGGGCGCTTGCAAGGGCCAATTGCAAGGTTTGCTCAGCCTCGTTGGCGAGCGATGAGTTGCTTCGCTGTGCTGGCGGAAGCGATGAGTTGTTCCGCTGTGCTGGCGGGAGCGATGAGTTGCTGCTAGTCTGGATCCTCGTCGGAGTGCTTAGCAGTGTAGGAGAGGGTTGCACACTGTAGACACCAGGCATGGAGATATAGCAACATGCTAGTGGTGCACAGTGTGGTAGTTTGTGCGTTGCTATGAGACTGCGTCATTGTCGCAGGTCTTGGAAGGTTGCTTGGTTTTTGTCCAATGTCGAGGGTCACCTGTTTGGGGAGGACTCCAATAGAGAGATCTCTCTCCAGGCAGATGTTATGCCTGGGGACCGAAGTCCGAAGGAAGAGAGTTGGAAGTTGTATTTATGCAACCGCCTTGAGAAACTTCGTCAGCGCGATGTAGAACAGTGACGTCACTCGCTTGTGGCGCCGCTACAATGGTATTGTTTATATTATTGTTTTTTATACGTAATTCTCTGTTTGAATATTCCAGTGCTTCGGTTTTGTTACACTTTTTTTTAATAGCCTGCTGAAGTGTCCCACTGCAGGGCAAAGGCCTCTCCTCTGGATCTCCACAACACCCGGTCTGGGGCAATGTCAGGCCAGTTTTTTAATTATTATCATATCATTAATAATTATGTACGTTACTATTAATTCATCATCGTCATCATCATCAAGTCAGCCGAAAGACGTCCACTGCTGGACAATTGGACATAGGCCTCCCCCAAGGCTCTCCACGTAGACCGGTCTAATTATTAATTAATTATTTGGCATAGATTTATTTTAGACAGTTTTCAAATCCAAATCATAAATTTTACGTATTCGCGATATTTATAGGGTCTTAGTGTAGGTTTTGTATTAAAAGCCATAAAAAAAAGATTAACACAAAAACCTAACCTAGAGTGCTACCCGGTAGCGGAGTCACATTATTAATTAAATTTTTAGTATTCCTTCATGAGTTGAGTATGCATACAACAATACAAAATAATAATATCACCTAGCATCTGAAGTAAGCAAACCTCTTTAAGAAATAAATTGGCTCTCAGAGTTTTCAAAGAACAAGTTAGCGGGTTTGATTCGCTTGGATTTATCGGCTAAGTTCAATTCAGTTAGTAAGTAGTGTATGTAAACTTGGAGTTCAAGGCATTCTGATTGTTAAAGTTAATAAAAACATAATAAATATAAAATAATAGATGAATGATTATTCAATATTGCCATGGCTGCCGGGTAGCAGAAGACCAATCGTCGTGGAAATGTGTCTGAGGTTGCGAGTGTCTATGGACAATGAGCAGCTCATTTGCCTTCCTTGTCATATATAAAAAAAAAAACCTTACAGTACAATACAATACGAAATTATGCTTTATTGAAAGCCACAAAAAAGTACAAGAGATCGCCGGATCGCGGTGGATGCGGAAAGCAAAAGACCGGTCTGAGTGGAGAGCCTTGGGGGAGGCCTATGTCCAGCAGTGGACGTCTTTCGGCTGTCATGACGATGATGATGAGACAGACAATAGGCGGTCTTATCGCTTAAAAAGTCCTCTCCGAGACAACCAAATACAGAAACCAAGATGAAGAGGCTAATTAAGGCAACGAGAGTTCTGCGCCACCGTCGCCTGCGCAAAGTAGCCAGTGTGCATTTGGCTATCCGTTCGAGCCATCCTTGATAAAGAACCGTAATATTGATTCGAAGCGTATTATTATTCTAAACTTCCTAAACAAAACACAATGTTGTCCAACAATTAACTATTCAAACAACACCGCAAAAGTTGGTGCTGTTGATTGCGGTATGTCCTCCCTAAATTACAGTTATGACGTCAAAATACTTACGTCAAACTGTTATACGCTCGGTTCCCGATCGATAAACTCTCCTTCTGTCAACTGTGGTCAAACGCCAGACCTGCAGGGCATTTGCGTACCCATTTTGACACTTGTCATCGAATTGAAATGTCAGTTTTTGTGACAGCTAGCTGTTTCCGATACCTCAGCCTAAAGGTAAGCGTCCACATGCCGATATCGTACGCAACGGACGCATCGCACGCAACGGATCGTTGTATTCTTTGTATAGAAACTCATATAAGTGCGTCCACCTGTCCGCATCGTACGCATCGCTCATTGCATATATTTTCGTTGCGTGCGATGCGTCCGTTGCGTACGATACCGACATGTGGACGCTTACCTGAAACAAAATGAGCGCGGTTGTAATTCAGAGCGAATAAGGCTGCCGTAATGTACAAAAATAAACCAACCCTCCCACACGATAAAAACCGGCCAAGTGCGAGTCGGACTCGCGCACGAGGGTTCCGTAGAAAGCTTTTAACGCTTTTCGCCAGTGTTTTTTAAAAAGTCCAGTGTTAGCAGAGCCCTGCTCCTAAGCAAAATGTACGCAGTGTGGGGTCATCTTATATTGGTCTTCGAAATCTACAGACAGACATAAAAAATTAAGATTTTGGGACTTTTTCGAGTGGTTGTTGTTTTTTTCACAGCTTCAAGGGACCGTCGTAGGCTTGAGTATTTGATATTAATTTCAGCATGCTACCTCCACGCGTTCCAGAGAAAAAGGGTCTTTACAGACAGACAGACAGACAGGCAGACGGACAACAAAATGATCCTATAAGGGTTACGTTTTTTCTTTTGAGGTACGGAACCCTAAAATATAAACCGACCCTCCCACACGATAAAAAAAGAGGTGCATAAAATTACTCATTGCTCAAATTGAATTGAGATCTCACAAAAACAAGTTAAAGACATGCAATGATCATTTATTCGCTGCCTCATTACTTATATCGTGACAGATGAATTTATAAGATCTTCCCTGAGTTACCACAATAACTTTGCCATTCTCAAACCAAAGATCATATCTCTACAGACCTTATTTTCAATGTGATAGAAGTTACGGAAATGTTAGTGACAGCAAAGTGGTTTGTATTTCTGTATCTCCAAGCATATCTCCTTTGTCAAGTAACTTGCATTTACAATCGTAAATCTATCCGAATATCGCGAATTTGTAAAAGGATAAAGATTTGAAACTAACTAAAACATGCTAAATAATTTATTTTATTTATTAATCAAAAATTTACACGGCATGAGTTATTAAAACTGAAGCGATGGAAAATTCGAACTATAATTATTATGACATGTATACACAGAAAATTCATTATCATCATCATCATGTCAGCCGAAAAACGTCCACTGCTGGCCGGCGGCCTCCCCCGCGGCTCTCCACTCAGACCGGTCTTGTGCTTTCCGCATCCACCGCGGTCCCGCGATCTTTACCAGTGCCCTAAGCACGACTTGTTACCCTTGTTGTCCTGCGTTACGTTACGGTTATCGTATCGAGATCGAGAAATCTCACACTAAATTTTAGTTCCAAATATGCTCACGGGCGGGCGCTGTTCCAAACGTCATACAAACTCGTTATAGTTTACTATTCGATTTTACGTGACGCAGGATTCGACAAGTCGTGCTTAGGGCACAGGTCGTCGCTCCATCTTGTTGGAGGCCTACCGACAGCTCGTCTCCCGGTCCGCGGATCACAACACACACGAATACACAAAAAATAAAATACATAAAAAAAATTTAACCCCCGACGCAAAAAGACCCCCGTATGGGTGTATCTGTGTGTGGCATCATACCTACCAAACGTATAGACCGATTTGGCCGCAGCTTTTTTAATCGAAAGTTAGTTTAATCGAGACGGTTCTTGGCTAAGTTCCATTAAAATCGGTTCACCCGTTTTTGAAATACTGAACTTTGAAATGACAATGTCGGGGGTTTTTAACATTTATAAGTTGGTTAGGTTATTTTTAATCACTAAATTCAGGACCAACAGACCCCTATTTCACCAACTTTACAAATGTCACTTTTCGATGACAATTCGATTTCAATTGCTGACTTAAAGAGTTTTTGAGTGCGCTTCGTATTATTGAATTGACATTTTAAACTGACAATTGTAACGTTGTTGAAAAACCTCTAAAACAAAAGTTATTCCTTCATTAAACCTTCAGCAAAAGTTATTCTCGTTACAAAGCAATGTATGCGGAAGGCGTTTAGCAAATGAATATCAATCCGTCCCCAGCGATACAGAATAAACAAGGGCAGAATTAATTTGAGTAGGCTCAGTTTACGTTCCGTACACCTTTGTGTAAACAATGAGGACCCTGAAATTAATACGTTTCCATACTATCACGGGACCGAAGAATCGCCAATCTTAAGCGGCAGTAGGCGGGGCACATTGCTCGCAGGACTGATGGCCGATGGGGTCAGAAGGTTCTCGAATGGCGACCGCGGACCGGGAGACGAGCTGTCGGTAGGCCTCCAAAAAATGAAGCGACGACCTGGTAAAGATCGCGGGACCGCGGTGGATGCGGAAAGCAAAAGACCGGTCTGAGTGGAGAGCCGCGGGGGAGGCCTATGTTCAGCAGTGGACGTCTTTCGGCTCACATGATGACTATCACGAGACTAGTGAAAGTTAACACGGGTTTACTATTGATATCGGGACTGAAAGGAAAGATTTCATCGATTTATAGGTATGGGGTCCGAGCGTATAACGTTTAGCATTTTGTTTTGTAATGGGAGAGCCATACGGTAGCTATTTGCTGCCTTACGAAAGGGTCGGCTCGTCCGGAGAAGTAAGTTCGTTCGGTCAGAGAGAGTGCCGGAGATCCGATCCCCCTAACCTCCACTTTCCTCTATCACTTTTCCTCCTAAAAGGCCGGTAACGGACTAGTGACTCTTGGGGTTGCTGGTTCTCATGGGTGGCGGTGATCAGGTGACACCCTTGCTTGTTCGCCTGCCTCTTTCAATAAAAATAAAAATTAATGAGGCTGAGAAAAATGCCCCGATTAAAAGCTCCAACTTCGATGATGTTTGAACTGTTGAACAACAAGGTATATTGTTTTTAAAACCTGACGTAGCACGCGGAAAGCGGTCGGAAGCTGGGACGCGTAATGAAGTTTTCAATGTTTCTAAATACCTACCTTTAAAATTAGGTATCTATGCTAGGACTTTTTCGTAATGGTTTAAGAACCCTATCCTGGGCGAGTCTGACACGCTCTTGGCTGGTTTTTATACCACTGTGGATAGGAAACCCTAAGGGGTTAAAACACGGGGTTCAATGGAAACGCGTTAATTTACACAAGGTGAGCCCTCTGTTTCCATGAATTTATTAAGCATATAATTTTTCAGTAAGCCTCGTTACCAGCGCGTAATTATGATCCTGAAGGATGCTGAAGGTTTTTTTAATAAATTCAAAGATATTTTATAACAACTGGTGCAGATGTAAATATTTTTCCGCCCAGAGCCTTTCATCCCGTAAAATGAGGGAAAAACAGTCAATGGACTCTCTGGTTTATTTTTAAACCGTTTTGGCAGATTAAAGTCTCCTGGGCACGATTTTGCAAATAAATGAGACATGAACGATTTATTTTATCTGGACCCGCGTGCGCGATTTACAGTTATGGGAGATTATGTTTCAGATTTTTGTTGTTAATTACGTACCATCCAAAGAAGTACGGGTAAATAAACCAAAAGAGTGTTGTGACTCTGTATCAAGGATCATGGAAATTAAACGGATTGACAGAGCCCATACTTTGAATCATTCTTATTTATTTACATTCAGCGCCATCTACCTTGCTCGAGTGACACATTCGTACCTCTGTTTTGTTATTATTTGACCCGCTGGCTACGACCTTGGCGCCATCTAGAAATTGCCTGAATTTTAACATGACTGCGGGGAACGATTCGAAGTATGGGCTTTGACACTCCGTATACTATCCTCCTTGCTCTGTATCAATATCAGATGTTATTTAGCTAGCAGCTAAAAGTAAGCTGTCAATATGTCATCATGTCATGTCCAGCCGCAGCAGCAGCAGCAGTGGACATCTTTCGGCTGACATGATGAAATATTGACTTCACAAAATTCACTTCACAAACAACCTAAGCCTTACAGTAACCTAGCTTATTCTAAATGGACATTTTAAAACTTTGCCAAAGCCTCATCATCAGCCTATTCTAGTCCACTGCTGGACATAGGTCTCCCCTAATTAGCGCTATAGCACCCTGTCTTCAGCTTGCCATATCCAGCATCTGCCTAAATCTGCTATGCATACCTAATAAGTACATACTGCTTTATTGTAAAAAATCATGTTTGTTTGTCGACGACGTTTCAGATCGAAGTCACAGTATTTCTTGACAAGCTTTTATTTTACTTGCAATGCTGTTTAATGTTCTGGTCAAATCTTGCAAGTTAAATTTGACTTGAGTTGTGATAGCCTAGTGGTTTGACCTATGGCCTCTCAGAGTGTCGTGGGTTCAAACCCCGGCTCGCACCTCTGAGTTTTTCGGAATTTATGTGCGGAATTACATTTGTAGTTTATCATGAGCTTTTCGGTGAAGGAAAACATCGTGAGGAAACCTGCACATACCTGCGAAGCAATTCAATGATGTGTGTGAAGTTCCGCACTGGGCCCGCGTGGGAACTATAATTGCCCAAGCCCTCTCATTCCGAGAGGAGGCCTGTGCCCAGCAGTGGGACGTGATAAAGGCTGGTGATGATGATGATGAAATTTGACATACTTCCAGTGTTCAGATTAACTTGAAGTATGGAAATACAAGTACAGTTAACAAAAAATAGTCTACAGAAAAGCTTGTAAAATGGTTGTATCAGTAAACTTATTTACGACAGCTCTTGTCTCTTGTACTCACTAAAATAAACGAGAACTTTGCCCAACACGTTCTAATTTAAAACTGGGTCAAAAATTCAAGCAACCCTTGACTTTTGTAATTTCCACCACTTCCAGCCGAACTTCGCCAAGTTGCTAAGTAACTACTTGAAACGTAAAATCGCCTAAACAACTTGTTTGACTTTAACCCTCGCAATTTCGTGGGGTCGTTAAAAGGTCGCCGACTTTGGAGGGGCAAATTAAGTTTTGGATACTTACTTCAATAATTATTACCTACCCCCACTTTGTACTCCGTGAATACATTCCGGTGGCTAAAAACGTTAATTAAAACTAGGTACTAGCAAGCTTCCTGACATTATTTTGTAATAACTGTTTTAAATTGACCACCGTGACTGGGAAAGGCTCGCGGAAAATCGGTCAAATTGGCGCAAATGTGTAGTAGAGGTTCGCAAGTTTTGCGATGAAGCCTGGCTCGAGACACTTGCTGACAAGAAACGGAAACGACATCAAGGCGTCTCAGCAACAACCACCGCAAGCTTCTCTTGTCAGACCTGCGGTAGAACGTGTCGCTCTCGCATCGGTTTGTATAGCCACAGAAGGCGTTGTCTCCCAGACGGAACGCCATAAATCGTCTGTAATAGACGCAAAGGCTTATATATATAACTGTTTTATGGATTTTTATGCCATTTTAAAAATAGCCTTTAACGCCAGTGTGAAACTATAGATAGGATAACGATACTTATTGTGAAAAAATTTCATACTCCACAGATTCCTAACACATATTTTTTTATAATTTTTTGCCACGTCGTCGTAAATCAGAATCACTTTCCAAGTTTACAGTCAGCTATAATTGTAAAACCTAGCCAATGTCGCAATTAACTAACTACACTAACTAACTAGAACTAGGTGCAGTTAAAAAAATTGAGTTACAATAAACCACACTGAAATAAGTAGGAAATTTTGACACCAAATTAAGCACAGTGCCCTAAGCACGACTTGTCGAATCCTGCGTCACGTAAACTCGAATAGTAAACTATAACGAGTTTGTATGACGTTTGGAACAGCGCCCGCCCGTGAGCGTATTTGGAACTAAAATTTTGTATGAGATTTCTCGATCTCGATACGCTAACCGTAACGTAACGGAGGATTCGATAATTCGTGCTTAAGGCACAGCTTGTGTTATGGGATTTATCTATATGTTATGGGTACTAGACAACGTTAAATCATACCTATTTATAGATAAACGAGCTGTTGCCCGCGACTTCGTAAGCGTAGATTTCGGTTATTGCTATCCCGCGAGAACTATGTAATTTTCTCAAATAAAAAGTAGCCTATGTTATTTCTCAATATTCAAACTATCTTTTTACCAAATTTCATCTAGATTGGTGCAGCGGTTTTCCGGTGATGAGGTAACAAACAGAGAGACAGAGTTACTTTCGCATTTATAATATTAGTTAGGATTAGGATTAGGACAGGATTAGGATACGTAGGTATACAAGTTAAACATCCAAGAATCGAAAGCAAACATTCGTATTAATCATACAGACATCTGCTCCGACCGGAGATAGAAAAAGGACCCTCAAGCTTTTCTAACCACTAGGCCATCCGATCGGCAAAAACTGAAAGCTTACGTAAACTTACTCCTAACAATCCTCGTCATAAATAACAGCTATAAGCATTATGTGTTCTTTTAACAAGTAATAAGGCGGCAGAAGGAGCCAACAAATATTTTGATATCGCCGAACTTAAGCAATAAGAGTATACTGCGGCGGACAATTACTTGGCCACATTGGCTGCGGCGCGGCGATGTTACGTGCGGCAACCGACAGAACATATTGGAAGGAACAGCGAACATTATTAGAAATAGCGACACAAAATAACAGTTCGGATATCAGTAGTGTTATTTCCATTGATACAAACGAGAAATAATAAACCAGTAGACAGAAAACTAAACTTACTTATTAAAATACCAAACTTCCGAATGAGTCGGACTTGGACTTTTGCTACGTTTAATAGATGAATTACCGGGACCGTGGAATTGCATAATGTAGTGGTATTGTGCGTATAGTATTTGTAAATAGGCATTCTTTATTCGAAATTTCCCTTTTCCCGCACTATCAGTGTAAAAAGAGGCTTGTAATATTTATATTGAAGAAGAAAATTCCAAAATAATCAGAGACAAATTCAAAATATTTTAACGGCTGATTCTCCTTTTCATGTGAACCCAACCACTACAAATGCAATTCCAAGCTCTCGCTAGAATTCATCTATACAGTCAGTACGATTTAGTATTAGGTTAGGTTATTATTTTTTCGAGGTTTTATTGCGCACTTTGGAAGCTTTTGAACATAGGAAAGGCGGTGAGAGGTGCGCGACGTACGCGCGGCTCTCATCGATATTTAACGCCACAAAATTGACAACAATAACGGAGTTCGGAGTACCAAAGGGTCCGTCCACACGGTATTATACAAGTCTGTGTTTTTTTTTATACAACGAGGAAGGCAAACGAGCACGTGGGTCACCTGATGGCAAGTGATCACCACTGCCCCTAGACACCCACAACCCCGGAGGGTTCGCAGATGCGTTGCCAACCTAGAGAGCTATGAAATGCCTCTTGTGCCCGTAATTACATCGGCTGTCTTACTTTCCACACACGGAGCACACAACAGTTATTTCTGATGCAGTTTCGCTCGCTGTCTTGAGCGTTAGTGCCACTTTAAGGCACTTAATGACAACCGATTTGACAGCGCTGAAACAGACTTGATAAATATCAAGCCTTTGCGTACCTTCGACCTGTCAAGGTCTATACATCAATAATGTTTTGTTTTTGATTTTTGCATCTTGGGTAGATGATTACATATTTTTCGTTTTATTATTGTGTGGCAATGCAACCAAATCTTGCTAATCTGCCGCAAAAGGGATACCAGTCCAATAAATAGTTACAGGGGGGCCAAAATTGCCGCGAGTCGCTTCGAGAAAAGGATGGTATGGCCGTTTTCGACTTGGCAGGGGCACTCCCATGCCCCCAGATTAGTTTCATAAAAAATACGCAACATAGCCGGACCTAACAAAAAAAAATACAAGGCTTTAAAATAAGAACATTAATTGCAAAGAACAATTTAATTGGTACCGAAATGACTTGAAAAAGGACGTCGAAAAGATTGGGCGTTAATCAAATCAACAAATTACCATCTTCTTTGCCAAAAGGGCTGAAGGAAGTGTTACGAGTATTTGACAAGTATTGGATTGGAAATTAAATTCCAATCAGCATTTTTACTCCAATATCCGAATCGCCTTTTTCCTCAACCGTTACTGAGGCGTAAGAAACTCTAGTGGTTTCCCCGAGGGAGAGACCTTCTTTAATTCCAAGGAGAGTTACTTGAAAAGTTTCAATTATTAAGCCTTTATTTGTCTCGAAACAATGAGGTCCAATTAGTCGACCTTTGACGACTTGGCGTCAGATTCTTAAAAAACTAGAGTCCGAGAATCTTGCGGAATCATACTTAAAGGTTTTTTCATTCGAATTGTTTTCACGCTAAGGTGATTTCGCTAATTAAAACGCGATTTCTAAAGCAATGCCAATGCAACTCAGTCTTTCGTCTTTTGCAGGATTTGTTCTTCTTCAGTGTCCCGGAAAAAAGGCAACGCATCACGATTTAGCTTCGTAAAATAAAGGCCTATTTTGATTGTTATAGGCAATGATATTATAAGTAAAGATACGTCATATGCCCACAAAACATGTTCCGAACATGCCGACATTTGCGCGCAAGTTTGGACATTATTCGAGAGCGACTGAGGCCAAAGAGGCTAGAATTGTAGCCTTTTCTGCGGGTAATTTTCGGCGTGCTGATGACATGTCTATCTACTTCTGTTTTAATTATTTAACACCATTGGTTATAGGACTGAATGTAAAGTCAAAATCCGGGGTCTTATTAAGAGTGACATTATTTTCTTTACAGACGGAAACAACCAATGTGCCACCGATATCCTTACAGCATGAGGGACCATTCAGTATCCCTTCACACGGTCCTACGCCTAATTGGATAAAAGCTGATTTGTAGGCCTCACGCACTGAAAGAGCGTTTCCAATACTCCTTATTGAACGATTACGGCTAATGGTGGTGACAATAGGGCATCACAATTTGCCTCGTCCTAGTATTAGGAACCTCCACATGAGTTCTCTGTTTATCGTGGCAAGGTTGTTTTTTGGGTGCATGGGACGTACTCAATTGACTTTATGGCCGGATATTGTAAAGTGGGCGCTACATGGAAGCATTGACGTGCCGGCGGGGATCGTAGCGGTGGATAAGCGTAAAACACGGCTACACGAGAGGAACGAGTCGGTTTGTCGCTATGTAGAAGAAAGAAGAACAAATTTTAGCAACTGTTCTAGCTACTTTGGGTGACATGGTGTTTGGTGTATGTCTAGGGCTGTTGAAAAAGACGATGAGGCAAGTTTGCTGTGATTATAAAATATTGTAAAGTAGATCGTAATGGCCTGCTAATTAGTTGCTAAAATGTTATTAATCTAAAGCAGCAGAAACGTTTTCGCATTGTGTAAGATTTTGTATTTCCCCTGATGGAAACTGCAGATGAGGCCTAAGATGTGACTCACTGTTTGATGTTGCAACTAAAGCACTTCTAGATTTCAAGTAAATTTAAAATTGATTGGAGTAGCTGTTACTGTATTTTTATGCATGATTAAACGTTTTGAAGGAATGTACTTGATATTCTAAAATAAAAGTAAAATTAAAAATAAATATGATACACATTCATCACTTTCAAGTGTCCGAATTCGAAGACACTTGAACAATAAATAACCCAGTAAAAGAGTGTTATTTTTAGTCCGGACAGCTTACTCCCAGTTTAAAACGAGAAGCTCTGAGTAAGTGAATACTTTATCATTGCGGGAATTATTGTGTCCAACATTTCAGGACCTGACATATAAAAACACGGTCCTTTCTTTACGCTGTTGTTTATAAAATGTCTTCTCGCTTCATCTATGCAATAACCGTAATAAGTTCTAAAAAACTGCTTTTTTATTATCATGCACACTTACCTGCAGGACAGATGCAATCATTCGTTTCCCTGGTCTCCCTCTTCAGCAGCTTATCCGGTTCCATCTTGATAATTTCCCTGGTCTTTTCTCGCTTCTGGACCCAACTCCTCAGCTCCAAATGCTGGTCCTCCAGTGCCATCAGCTTCTGCTCCAAGAGATGCTGTCGGTACAGGCTATATCCACTGATAATGAGAGCAAACACACACAAACACCAAAGCACAACACTGTTAAGAGCGTTTCTATCACAGCCCGGTCTTTGATTATTAGCCATAGTTACACTTGGAAACTTTAATAGCACAATTAAACTTTCTATATCACCGTTTGTTTGAGGATGATAAGGTGCTCATTATAGTGGTAATGATAAAGACTCGATGAGTATGAACCTTGGAAGGTCAGAGGCTCGTGTGCCCCGGTTTGGGAGCGGCGCTGTACTGGAGTCTGCGCCTGCGCTCCCTCGGGAAAGGAAGTGAGTTAACTGCCCTTCTCGTTGCGTCTATTGCTCGAGCACCCTTCCGTACTTGATGGACGCACGGATGCTGGTTCCGGATGTTTTTTGTTACATTGTTAACCTGATGTTGATATTATGTCATCTTTTTGTCGCATTAGATGGCCTTAGTTATGTATACCTAGTATCATAGCAACGACAGTTTTTAATTTTTTTGTGGGCGCGTTTTTATCAAATAAGAAACAAATTGTACTTATTTGACAGCTCATGTAGATGAAACAAGTAACAGAAAAAAATATATTATTTGCCATAGATTTCCTTAACTTTTATTTCCATCACCTAATGAGTAAGAACGTAAAAAACTAAGGTAACATTGCCCCAATAGAGTTGGCACCTTCAATCTTAATACGTAGCAATAAATATGACAAGCGGTGTGTCAATTATTGGAACATTTACCTTAAACGTAATAAAAATCCCTAACATGACACATTACCTATTTATTAAAATTACCTAATGTGTAAGAAGAATGAAATATTATCTTAACGGTAGCGAAAATTAGTTACATTTGATTTTTGCACTTCATAAAACATTTTTTTTTGCCATGGGAAATTTGTAAAAAAACAATAAGCGAGCATTTAAACAACCCCAATTATTTATTATTTAATAGAACTTTGTCAAAATTAACTTCACATTCAAATTCAAATCTGCCAGTCAAAAAAAATCTCCCGCCGAAAATCATTACCATCACAATAAGCAGTAGATAACTTAAAATTTGCATTTATATGACATATAAATCGTCCCGATAGGACAGCAATTAAGCCTGTTATACATGAAGACTAATGCTCTGGGGTGGCCAGAGATAAAATGTAAATTTGTAAGTTAACCTTTCTGCATTTGTCACGACGTCGAGGCAGCTTCTTGCTGAATAGAGATCGCTGGAAAATCTTTTGGAAGACAAGCTGATTTTTTTTATAATAATACGTCTCTTGTTTAGTATGTTATAATCGTCCCACGATAACTCTACATAAGATATTAATTGGCAACCCAGAAAAATCACTATGTGGTAATAATTTTTTCATGTCACTCAGACATTTCTTTAATTAAAAATAAGAATGATGGTAACAATCAAAAGTTGCTGTCTTTCTTTTAAATATGGCTCTGTCCATTGGAGGACAGTTTTGCCAGTGTTTAGTAGGTTTTGCCGTTGTACGGTAAAAAAATGTAGAAAACGAAATACGAGAGGTATTTTAATGGTGGATGGTGAATGGTGAACCTGTTTAATGTTTAATCTAATCAAAAGTTCAAAACGTGTTATTTGACTATATCAGTATTGCCATAAACAAACTTTAGATTTCCACCGTTGTCAGTTCGTTGCAGAGTTATCGTGGGACGACTATAATACTTAATTTGACGATGACGTCATTATTGCCGATTCGGATAAGGCCAATGTCTCTTTGTACTAAAAATAATATTTACATGTACAGTGTACAGCTTGCCCCTATTTCACCAACTTTACAATTGTCCGTTTTCAATGACAATTCATTGTCAATTGCTACCTTGAAGATCTTTTCTTTCAGCTCGCTTCATATTGGCAAAGAAATGTACTTCGAATTGTCATTCAGTTTACTGACAATTATAAAGTTGGTGAAAAAGGGGCCTGAACTTAGATTAGTGGAAATCGACAGGTAGACCTCACTCCACACTAGCGATCCAAACGGATTTTTGACTCGCGATTGCCCTCACATTGAAAAAAAAAAAGATAAATCAGGATAATAATAATAACGGTTAAGTGTAGATTTAGAAACAAAAAAGTGCATGTTCCATTACTGTAATTTGTTAAAAGTTAGAATTACAAACATTATTTTCCTTTAAAAATACTTTTTTTAGAAATAATAATAAAAAGTTTTGTCAAAAGATGCCTGTGTCAAAAGAAGATCTTTTCAATTGATGCGTTTATCTAAGCAGACATGTCTTAAGAATGTTTCAATTTGTTGAACACGAGTGTAAAATTTACAAGTCAAAACTCAAAGTTCCTTTCCCACAAATGTAGCATTTTGTTATTTAAATTTGTCGCCGAAACCAACAACATTCCGCCTGCGTGGTTATTTATACGCATTTTCTTATTTTAAACCAGAAGTATTCGGTGAGCAACTGTTAACATTCTTAGGGACAAAACTGTCCGCTTTCACAGTTCAGCTGACATTATTGTAGCCATTATTCCTGTGTGTAACGGGACACGCAGTGCAGGGGTGTCTCCAAACATGTCTCTAACAAGGGTAAATTAAAATTCTCCACTTTATACGTAGGAGGGTCACCCTTACCCCGTTACCAAAAAATCTGTACCTACCGTAGATTACCACAGTGACTTGTATCCATTTCTTGCTAAGCAAGAAAAGAGTAATCCCTGTCGGTGTTTAAAGCGACGATGGATGTCGTTGTAAGCGATACAGTGGTTTCGTTTCCACGTCTTTGTTGACACGGGGTTAGGTGTAGACATAATTTATGTCGTACCTGGGACGTAGGGAAACAAGATTTTATTACGCAGTTGTTTAATTTCCAAAACATCTCCAAGGTTTAACCGTTGTGTTAATTAAAGTTAAACACCTGGATTGTCCCGACTCGTGTTGTGTAAATTTAAGTTTTGTTTGTTTTACCAGAATCGTAAATTTTAAGCAGGTATGCGGCTTGTGTTAACGCTATTAAAACTATTTGACGTTTCAAGTTCTTAGAGTTCAGAGTTCGTCCAACAAATGTTTTAATGAATTATATTCGTAACTACAAGTCTTAATTGAACGAACGTAAGCGAGTGATCAGTGTTGAGAAACGGGGCAATCCGAACTGGGCCCACGTGGGAACTACAGCCCAGCAGTGACCATTAGAAACTTTTTTTTTGGAAATTGTTTCTCGAATGGCGTCCGCGGACCGGGAGACGAGCTGTCGGTAGGCCTCCAATAAGATGGAGCGACGACCTAGTAAAGATTGCGGGACCGCAGTGGATGCGGAAAGCACAAGACCGGTCTGAGTGGAGAGCCGCGGGGGAGGCTGCCGGCCAGCAATGGACGTCTTTCGGCTGACATGCTGATCATTGGAAACTTTTTAATCTATGCCATAGTAAATAGTATCCTCAAGATTCAGTTCGCCTAAAGTCACTCCTCGAAGTATCCGACACCGGATATCCGATTAATTTCCTTTCTGCTAACCCACATGTCATCACTTGAAATGGGTGTATGGGAAAACCAAAATAATAAACTCACAATATATGGGAAGTGTAACTTTACGCGTAATGCAAGAAGGTTTGGACTTAGGCGTTTCTTTTGAGGTTTTTGTAAAGATTGTGTTAGGTTATGTGGCAAGGGAATGGTATAGCTGAAGTTATGTAAAATTATTGAATGCGATTTTGATACAGGGTCAATCAGCTGTTGTTCAATCAGGAGACAACAGTGACATAGTAGTTATCAGCTTGTGTTCCTAATACTCCTGTGGGCTTAGTACACGGTTCACCAAAAATGTGTCCCAGTCAACACGGCATTTTTCGATGACAGCCACACGTCATAGTGCTGTCGTTCGACCAAACTAAGACCGACTGATGCTCGATTAGTGGTCTTTTTTTTTGAAAATTAGTGGTTTTTTGGTTCGGACGTTTTCAAGCGCTAACCCGAAGTCCATGGTATTTTAAAGTCATTGATTCAGCTTGATGTTTTCTTTTTATTAAATTCATTTTTGCAGTCGGGTTTTTCTGTTAAATAAAAAATCATTAATTAAAACCGACAGGCCTATTGTCTAACTTGCTAGCAATTCGCAATCACCATCGTATTCATTTTGTCAGTTTTTGTAGGGGCTGAGAATTAGTATCGGAAACAACCAGTTGTCACAGTCATACGACAACTCTGTCATGTCAATCCGATAACGATTGTCAAAATAGGTACGTACGAGTATTTGCATAGCAGTAAGTACTAATGAAAACCTATCCCTTTAAAAATACCCCTGCAAATCCAAACAGATCCAAGCTAATCAAATTCAGTTAAGGCTGAAAAACGCCTTACGTTTAATCGGTAACAAGCACCGACTGGCACGAAGCATTTATGACCGGAGTTGTCTTTACCCCGAATTTGCACAAGTGAGAAAAAATGTGTCAAGATTTTGAATTCCTTTGTTAATTTTAAGCGACTTCAAAAAAGAAGAAGGTTCTCGATTGGATTAAACACCACAAGTAAATAATACAATAATATAAAAATACATATCACATTTAGCATGCTGTCCGGTGGTTTAGAGGCGTCAAAACCCCTTTTTTCTGACTTACCACTTAGTTAAATAAAGTTACTACAATTTTCGCGTCTGACGATATTTTTTTAAAATACCTAAATTTACTAATCACTTACTCACCTCCTTTTTGAGAGAACCGGCCATCTGCGGTCATGGATGCTTTGTCCAGGCAAAAATCGACTTCGCCGCATTATCCGGTCTGGGGAGCCCGGGCTTGCCTGGGATACACTTTTAACTGATAGTTAGTTGGTTTAGGGAGATTAGGCTGCCAGCTAAGTTTTATGCTTGTTTTAGGTCTGAGTATAGTTTAAGTCTTCCTGAGCCAGGTCACTTGTCTTGTGATTTGCGGGTGATAGGACCTCATGCACTCCACTTTTTCTTTCTCGCTAATTCTGCCGCTAAGCAGCAGTGCTTGTACTGTTGTGTACCGGTGTGGAGAGTAAGACAGCCGGTAATTACGGGCACAAGAGGCATTTCAAATTAGCCCTTAAGGTTAGCAACTCATCTGAAACCCCCCCCGGGGTTTCGGGTGTCTATGGTCAGTGGTAGCAATTTACCATCAGGTGACCCACTTGCTCGTTTGCCTTCCTTGTAACATAAACACTGCCCTATACTAATTTTCTGCAAGCATTTGTTTAACGTGCAATGCATGTATGTTTGTTCGGGTGGAAATTTGCAACTCAATTTTGAAGCAGATATCCTCATTGGGATAAGGCATACTTATGTAAATCCGGTGACAATACAATAATCTGGTAGTGAAATTTTAGTGGCGCGGCCAGGATCGTCTCCACAGGACGATTGGACGATTTACGGCAACGAGTTGAAATTTGGTATGGATGTGTAAGTAGGATGTCAACAAAAAGTACAGTCTGCAAAAAAGCTTGTAGTAAATGCTGGTGGTAGGACCTTGTGCGGGGTCCGTCTGGATAGCTACCACCATCTTACTCGCTAATCCTGCCGTTAAGCAGCAGTGCTTGTACTCTTGTGTACCGGTGTGGAGAGTAAGACAGCCGGAAATTACGGGCACAAGAGGCATAGTAACCCTCTAGGTTGGCAACGCATTTGCAAGCCCCTGAGGTTGCGGGAGTAGTATATTATTGGGCATTCTGGACCACCATTCATTCGATCGGGCGAAAAATTTCGCCCTCACTCATTCGTGGTGATCCAGAAGCCCAATAATACAATGAATTGCACACAACCTACAATCAACCCAAACCCAACGGTAACCAACCTAACAGTAACCTATCAGCATTTGCGTTCAACATAACGCTCAACCTACACCTGAAATCGCATTGGGCATTCTGTTTCACCTCTCGATCAACGCAACGAATACATCAGCCCAACAGCAACTCAAACCCAACGGAACCCAACCTAACAGAATTTGCTCACACTCGAGGTTTAACGTTAACCATCTGCTCTTCTGCTCATTTTGAATAAGCATTCCATGCTTGCAACACGCGCGCATTGGTTGAATTGATCTTGAACAGATATGAAGTTTGTAAAACAAGCTCAGAGCTTGCAGTTGGAGGTTGTTTGTTCAGATCGCAACAATCGTAGTTTTCGTCACGGTGAACTTTTACCCGACACAATTCGCTGTATAATTTGCGGTCCTTCTAATTGCGGTAAAACTAATTTAATTGTCTCTCTTCTACTACATGAACAAGGACTACGCTTTCAAAATATTTACGTATATTCAAAAACACTTTTCCAACCGATGTACCAGTTTTTAGAAAAAATATTGATGTTGGTTCCATCAGTTAAATTTCAAAAATATCGCGAAAATGATGAAATACTAAGCCCGCATGAAGCTGAGAACAATTCAATTATCATATTTGATGATGTTGCATGCGAAAATCAAAATAATATAAGGGATTACTTTGCAATGGGAAGGCATAAAAATATTGACAGCTTCTACTTAAATCAAACTTACAGTAAAATACCTAAACAATTAATAAGGGACAATGCTAACTTAATCATCCTTTTTAAACAAGATGAAGTTAATTTACGTCATGTTTATGACGAGCACGTTGGAACTGATATGTCTTGGTCACAGTTTCGGGAAATGTGTGCAAAAATATGGAGCGTACCTTTTAGCTACTTGGTTGTAAACAAGGACTGTGCTAGAAATTCAGGATGTTATAGAATGGGATTTGATACATTTATCGTTTTGGATTAACCGTGTTACTTAACCAGTTTCATTTTCAAGAAACTTTTATTGCATCATGGGAATCCATCGAGATCAGACATGAATCATAAAATAAACACCGAGAAAACTTTAAAAGAAAAAGTACTTCAGTCTGCCGATGCTGTCAAAAAGAAGGTTAAACTACTTCGTGATATGAAAAATAACAACAATATGATTTTGGAATCAGTCTTTAAACCAATAACAGACCCGCTTAATGAAATGGTTAAAAGTAACGACAATAAATACTATAACACTAATGAAACCGATTTTGATGAAGACATATTTAAGTGGCAAAAGGCGCCAAAAACATTAAAATTTAGTCCTAATGAAGGGAAGAGAAGTAGTATTAATAATCAAACAATCGTACGAAATTTTTCCGAAACGACTTCAAATAATGATGATGAGGTATCAAATAGAGACGAAAACAGACAAGATGGTGATGATGACATGTTATGTGAAAGTGACAACAATGATGTCTTGGAATCAACAAATGATACTTCATTTAAGACTACCGGTTCATATGCATCTCCTCGCGAAGACCCTGCATGGCAAAAACAATACAACACCGACTTGGACATTCCTTTTGGCATACGAACAGAACGCGATAAGCTTATGTTAGGATCTTGTTTAGTTTCCGTTAGTGGCGAAAAACTCAAAGTAAATGGACGTACTTACAATTTAACACCAGGTTTATATGATTTGTTATTTAAGAAGTTGCCTGATTTAGGTATCATAACTGAAGACGATAAACGTTATTATAAAATGTTGCTACTAGAAACGAATGTCCATAGACGAGATTTTGATCCCAATAAACCAATAAAAAGTAACAAAGGTCAGAAATATTTATACATTATAAAACCGCTTTTCAAATTATCGAAACAACGTTCAATAAGCGAAGATTTATGTACTTACGGCAAAGGACTACCAACAATGAAAAAAGTTAAAAGAGATGTTTCATATGTCTATTGGGATAATCCAAACGAATTAGTTGAAAGATTGAAATTACTCATTGCTTCCCGTGATGCCGGTAACACAGGATTAGACAATGAAATAATATCAATTGTAGAAGAACTTCGTGAAGCGGGCTTGGTTAATCAATGATATATAAAACTGGTATTTTACTTTTACCATCAGTCGAAGCCGGAAATTTGATGATACATAAGTGCATAAAAATAAGAAGTGAAAATGAACATAGACAAATTCGGTCATCATGTTCATAAACGTTTGCGTGTATGTGAAGTTTTTGAACTTAACAATAAAACTTTGCTGCGTTCTGATGATGGCGATTTCGATCTACAATCATCGCGATTAAAGGGGGTAGCGGATCCTTTGACACCCAATGATGCAGCTAATAAGCAATATGTCGATCAGCTCGTCCAGGACACTTACGAGAAGAAGCATCTAGATTCTTTATTTAAAACTATAAATTCTCAAATTCATCAGCTTGCAAATCAGTTGAAAATAAACTTTTATACAAAAAGGGACATAGACAATATTTTAAGTAATTTCAAAGATGACAAAAGAACAAGTCGTGAATGAAATCCATAGATCGGCCCGAAAAAATTTCAAGCGTCGCGCAGTTATATTAAAAGGAATTGATGATTTGTGGCAAGCAGATTTAATTGACTTACAGAATTTACATACTGTAAATAAGGGATATAAATACATTTTAGTTGTTATTGATACATTTTCAAAGTACACGTGGTGTATTCCTACGAAATCTAAAACTAAAACAGAAGTAAAAAATGCATTTGAACTAATTATCAAGTCGACCAAACGAATACCTAGAAACTTACAGACAGACTTTGGAAAAGAATTTTACAATGATCAATTCGATTGTTATGTGAAATCCTTAAAAATAAATCATTATTCCACGTATTCAGTTAAAAAGGCGTCTATTGTTGAAAGGGTAATAAAAACGCTCAAGAACAAACTTTACAAATATTTCAGTTTCATCGGGAACTACAAATGGCTTGGAAAACCTTTCGATGAGATAGTTCAATCTTATAATCAAACTGTGCATAGCACAACAAAATTTAGCCCAAATGAGGTGAATTTTAATAATGAAGCCGAAGTAAAGAAAAACATAGATAAATCACAATCCAATCGGCGTTTTAAATTAAATATTTTTAATGTAGGAGATCATGTGCGTATAAGCAAGTACAAAAGCGTCTTTCATAAAGGTTATACGCCTAATTGGTCAACTGAGCTATTTACTATTAAAAAGGTGAATCACACTCGTCCTGTTACTTACCATATTGAAGACCAACGAAAAAACTCAATACTCGGTACATTTTATGAACAAGAACTGCAAAAAACTAAGTATCCAGACGTTTACCTCATCGAAAAGGTAATCAAAAAAAGAGGGAAAAAATTGTATGTTAAGTGGTTAGGACTTAACGATAGCGAAAACAGCTGGATCGACAGAAATGCCATTGTATAAATATATTTAAAAACTTTCTCGCGCTAAGTCATTAACTTTTGGGATATGAAAGGAAGAGGACTTCTAAACAGTATTATTAATCACTTACCGTTTGAACTGCACTTACCTGGCTACAATTATTGCGGACCAGGCACAAAATTGCATAAGCGATTGCAAAGAGGTGATAAAGGAGTTAATGAATTGGACAACGCGTGTATGCAACACGATATAGCATACGATAAATATTCTGACCTAACAGACCGACATCGTGCAGATTTTGAACTCTATAAAATGGCTAAACAAAGATTGAAGTCAAAAGGTGTTGGAAAAGGAGAAAAACTTGCGTCTTGGATAGTTAGCAAAGTGATGAAATCTAAAATGAAAGCTGGTGCAGGGATAAAATCATTTAAGCATTTTGTTTCTAAGATACGTACCGAATTGAAAAAAAAACAAATCTAAAAAAGAAGGCACTGCAGTCAGTCGAGCTTTTGCTGCAGCGAGTAAAGTATTTCTTAATAACAATACGAGTAAAATGAGAGTTCCTCGATTAATACCGATTCCTAAAACTGGAGGTATATTGCCACTAATACCTATTTTCGCGGGACTTTCTGCGTTAGGGTCATTGGCAGGAGGAGCTGCTGGGATCGCTAAAGCTGTTGGTGACTACAAAGCTGCAAAAAAGAGCTTATCCGAATCAGAACGTCATAATAAAATGATGGAATCTATTGCATTAGGTAAAGGGTTGTACATTAAACAGTATAGAAATGGAAAGGGTTTGTGTTTAAAACGATTAAAAAACTAAATAAAAGGCTACCCAGACGTGCTCTTACAAATGTTGATATTTTAAAACATTCAACAGATATTCCTTATTTTCGTGGTGTTTACATGAGAGACAAATTGCCAAACCGTCCAAAAAGAGTAGAATGTGCAATCGTAAATTTAGATAGTTCTAAAAACCAAGGGACTCACTGGGTAGCCTATGTCAAAGATAATAATCATTGTGAATATTTTAATAGTTATGGTGATCTTCAACCGCCGCTAGAATTAATAAAATATTTGAAAAATTATAATATTTCATACAATTATAATATTTATCAAAAATTCGATACTGTTAATTGCGGACATTTATGTTTAAAATATTTAAAAAAATATTGGAATAACCGTTTAAATATCTCTGAACAATAAATAGCTTCTCATTCTCACGATGTCTTTCACTTTGTCCATAACGGGATCCTCCTCTACCCTGATTACGAATCACTCGCCAGCTCTTCAACTAGATGGTGAATATGAATGCGGGTTGCTATACTTGTCGACATTTAACTCGATACCTAATATTGACAACCGAAATAATAAGTTTTATTATGGTGATAACGAAGTAGTAGAAATTCCTGAAGGGTCATATGAACTTCAAGATCTTGATGATTATCTTAAAAGACATCTCCAAGGTTGCACCTTTACACTGACATGCAATAATAATACGCTAAAAACATCTATATTGTGTTCCAAAAACGTCTATTTTAAAAAACCAAATTCGATTGGTAAGTTACTTGGTTTTGGAGAAGAAACAGTTCAGGCGAATATATTAACTGAGTCCCCTTTTCCCGTGTCCATTCTGTCTACAACTATAGTACGAGTTGAATGTGACATCGTGAGCGGGTCATTTATAAACGGAAAACCTAGTCATATAATTCATGAATTTGTGCCAAATGTACCGCCTGGTTACCGGATTATAGAAACACCTAAAAATGTTATATATTTTCCTGTTACTCAAAACAGCTTAAACGCTCTTATAATAAGAATACTGGATATAAACGATAATTTAGTGAATTTACGTGGCGAAGAGATTCAGATATATTTACATCTCAGAAAAAAATGATAGACTTTAATAAATGTACGGTCTCAAACAGCAAAGCCGTTAGTGCTCATTGTGCTATCAAGAAAAGAAGACCTAAAGGACAACTAACGAAGGAAAACAAACAGTTTTTAAAAAACATAGGATTATTAAAATGAGTATACTAAACTTATCAGACTCCTTTAGCTTTGATAGCACGATTGAAAGTTTCGAATATCATTCGTATAAACCGTACGTAACAAGTTTCAATTTAAATGATGAAATCCGTATACCTATCAACCAGCAAGATCTATACGTATTACCATCAGCGAGTACTTTATACATAGAGGGTACTATAGAAGTATTCAACAGAGAAACAAAAGCGAAGGTGTCCAGTGTTCATTTTACAAATAACCCTATACTTCATTTATTTCAAGATATTCGATATGAGCTGAATGGGATTGAAATAGATAAAATTAAAAACGCTGGGGTCACAACAACAATAAAATCTCTTGTGTCGATGAATGAACTTGAATCATCGATGTCAAAGTTATGGGGCTGGGATGTTGATGGCACAAAAATTACGCATGGATCATTTTCTGTGTCAATTCCTTTAAATAAGATTCTTGGCTTCGCAGAGGATTATAACAAAATTATTATTAACTGTAAGCATGAACTTATTCTTTTACGATCCAATACTAATTTAAATAGCGTAAAACTGAACACAAATGAGTATATAGGTAACATAACTATATCTAAAATAGTATGGCGCATGCCGCACATTAAGGTTTCTGATCGTGAAAGATTAAGTTTGCTTAAATATTTGGAAAGAGATCGAGCTATTCAGGTAGCATTTAGGAACTGGGATCTGTACGAATACCCGCTTTTACCTAAAACATCAAAACATTCTTGGGCCGTCAAAACTTCGTCTCAAGTTGAAAAACCTCGATATGTTATAATTGGATTAAAAACAAACAGGAAAAATGTTGCTGATAAAGATATATCGCGTTTTGATCATTGTAATTTGCGTGACGTTAAAGTTTTTTTAAATTCAAATTATTTTCCTTATGAAAACTTGAATGTCAGTTTCTCGGCTCAAAAATTTGCTATATTATATGAACAGTACGCTAAATTCCAACAGTCTTATTATAACCGCAGCCAAGCACCGTTGTTGAATCCACAAGACTTTATAAATAAAGCACCTCTGTTTGTTATCGACTGTTCTCGTCAAAATGAAACCTTAAAAACGGGTTCAGTCGATGTGCGGATTGAATTAGAGTGTGACACAGATATCCCTGACAATACCGCGGCTTATTGTCTTATTTTGAATGATAGTATTATAGAATATAAGCCGTTGACCAATATAACAAAGAAGATATCATGAAACTAGACCATCTATTCGTAGATGTTCAGGGGTTTAAATCATCTAAAAATGAATTTATTATTAAAGAATTTGCATACAGTACCTATGAACACACGCAGGCGTATTTAATAAAACCTCCATATTCATTTTCTACGTTATCAGAAAACGAAAAAAGGCATGTGAAATGGATAGAGAGAAACCTTGGCATTATGTGGCGTGAGGGGTATATCGACCACAGAGAATTTAAGAGAATGATTCATAATTTCTTGGAAGGCAAAAAAATATATGTAAAAGGTTTTGAAAAAATTAAGTGGATTAATGATTTATGTGCTGATTGTACTGTAATAGACTTGGGAGAGAAAGGTTGTTCTAATTTTCAATTAATGTATAAAAAGTATTGTATCGACAACAGCTCTTATAATTGTCTACATCATAAAAAAGCTTGTGCCTTAAAAAACGTTATATGTCTTAAAAAATATTATTTCGATATTATGCATATTTAACATTGTAATAAATTATACCTAATTTTCAAAAATAAATATTTACGTTTAATCATTTTTTTATTTTTTAACCCAGTCAAAATTAGTTATCATTTATTTTGAACGAAGACTTTTTATATTAACCCATTTTTAAATAATTGAATTTGTTTGTTTAAAAATATGAAATAAATGATAACGATTCATACCTGTGGCTAATAATAGTGTTAATCTATTTAAGCGATATTTACTGAAAAGATTTTTCTTGTGCATTTAATCA